>JAQIHN010000555.1:0-65667 GCA_027917425.1 Gastrophryne carolinensis
GTACATCAACCCTATCGGCATCCTATGTATCTGTACATCAACCCTAGCCATTTATTTAGGCCTGGTGCAGGAGCATGCATCAGCTTGGAATTGCCAGAATGCTACATTTTACAGCCATCCCAGGAGATTGCACACAGTGGGGCATCCCAAATCGGGACGCTCCGGGGAGAAGCAATAAGCCGACCGGATTTTTTTTTTTTTGGGGGGGGGGCTCCAATATGGGTTTTGATCCGCTTTAAAGTAGACTGAAACCCACCGGCCCCGGAGTTTAAAAGGGTCCTTCCCTGGGGCATCCCAAATTCTGATGCCCCTCTGTGCGAATCTCTCTGGCTCGTTGCAAATCTCGCCTTTCCCCTTGCTCTCACTCGCCACATCCCCGGCAGCTTTGGGCAAGGATCTCCTACAGCTGGTCTTCTGTGCTTTGGTCCGCTTTAAGCATTTAAAGCAGACCAAAACCCAAGCCACCCGGCCCTAGAGTCCAAAAGACTCCAGGTCTGTGTGGAACCCCTGGGGTCACCCCTAATCTTCCATCCACTCTTCTGCCGACCCACATTCACGTCTCCCACCTATGTGCCTGCCTGACCTCTGGAACACAAGGAGGGACAAAAATGTACTGATCCTCAAGGCTAAAAGTAGGTGGGTCATTAAGGGGTTAAAGAACGTTTCACAAACCGTAGATATGCGCCACCTTTATCCACATAAGACAGATTCCAGGTATGCAATAAAAAAGTGAGACATTTTCGGGACGGCGTCTTCATTTTTATGTGTCAGTTAAGTGGTTCAAAACCTGTGATTTTCACTCTTTGGGATGCCCTGCTGCATGACACCCCACCATTTGCCCGATATGACACACCTTGCCGCCATTCTGCTTGCACAGGCGTGGCTCCCCTCCAATCAGGCTCTTCCGCCACGCATACTAATGCCTGGCTGGAGAAGCTGAATGGAACCTCAGGCCCACTGGCTATTGGCTCGCACAGTCTGAGAAAAATGCCAGTGATGCCACCGCCAACTGCGCATGCGCTGTGGGCTCATTGGCGAGGTAAGCATGTCGGGACACTGGGGGGCGGGGTTCACACAGCGAGGCACCCCAAATCAGGAGTGAATACAAACTGGACTCTATACAATTCCATGGCCGGCCGATAGATTCCCTTCCCCCTTCAGGATGCCCCGCTGTGTGAAACCCCCCCAGGCCGTCCCCTGGTATACCCACCTTCCATCCCACTCCAACGGCCCATGGGCGAGCAGCAGCCACATCCCCGCTCGCTATCCCTTTGGCAGGACGCTTGCCCGCACGGTTCGGCTGCTCAGACACACTGATTAGATGCATACGTTGTAGGACCGGGGGGGGGCCTGGAGGGTTTCATATAGTGGGGCATTCTGCATCGGGGTGCCCCTGGGGAAAGGACCAAAACCCGGGATAGTCAAAATCCTAAAAGTCTAAAAGTTTATTTATTTTTTTTTTACTTTAAAAGTTAAAAATAAAAAATTCCGGCTGCATGCTTATTAATGACCTACTCACCTTACCGGACCGCTACACCGGGGAGTAGGTATCCCACAGTGTACGGCAGTGGCTATGACAGACAGCGGCTGGAGTAAAGCAAGTCTCCTATAGGAGGATTCAAAGCTGTGCACCACATAAAATGACTTGATTTAAATCTATGCCTTGCTTAATTACAAATAATTAAAGTGGACCAACACCCAGGGCGGATCGGCCCGGGACTCTATAAGAACCCCCCAGGAAGCCCACAAATCCTACCTTTTCCACGTCCGATCGGGGTGCCCCACGGAAGTGGGCCAAAACCCAGGATAGTCAAAATCCTGGGTGTTGGTCCACTTTAAAACCATTAAAATCCTTTAAACTTGATCAGGGATCAGCTAATCATGGCAGCAGGTAATCAAAACTATTGCCCCATGTAATGATTTGATTTGACGATTATCCACCAATATGCTCATAGTAAAAAAATAAAAAAAACCCAAAAAGAAATCTCTTATAATTTTGATAATTGTTGTTATTGTGTGGTATAGCTGATCATATATCAAGAAATCTATTATGCTACATATAATCAACATGTATAGGTGTTATCGACAGTAAATGTTATGTGGGGTTTCTAATAATATTGCTAATAATTCTGAGCGGCTCTGGCGCTCCAGTACTGGTGACTAAAAAAAAAAAAAAGGGGAGGAGTAGAAAGGAAAAAAAAAATGCGTGGCATGTGGGTGATTTTATACATTCGTCCTGTGCCACTCAGGACAAAAGATGAGTAAATCGCCCTGGCATTTAAGTGACGGATATGGGCAAAAGGTGAGTTCATGGCGAGTAAAGTGTTCATTCGCTACGTCTAAAATGAATGCCGCTATACCGGACGATCCAGGAATATTCATCAAATAAAAGCTTCCGCTAAGTTAAAGCGAGAATGACCGTTAAATCCTTACAACGCTTAGCCACAAAACTGCATATGCAAATCAGTTTGCTTGCTGCAGAGGATTCTGGGAGCTGGCTCTCGGCGGAGCTCCGCTGGACACTGCTCTTTGGGCGAGCGCAGGCTGCATTGGGAGGACGCCAATACGCTGTAGGAGCGGGGAAAGGTGAGTTAGTTGGGGCCACCTGGTGGTGGCCAGTGTTCCCTTTTAAGGTGCTCGGAGCGCGGCCGCTTCTGCCTCCCCGCTCACTGCATACTTCAAGCCGCGCCTAGCAACAGCTGTCAGCTTGAGAGGAACTATGGCTGGGGCAGTATTTTGAAAATACCCGCCCCTTCCTTCCCTCCCTGGGTGATTGGCAGCTGGCAAGAGCCAACCAGGATGAAGAGCTGAGGCGGCAGGATCACCCCCTCCAGGAGCGATATCAGGAATGCAGTATGGAAGTTTTACATACACTTGTGCATGTGTCAGTGAGAGCAGGGGGAGGGACCTGTAGTTACAGTAATGTCATATACTGCACAGCCTGCAATCACCGTTCTATAGGCAAGGAAAAAAATAATGGCTAGGCATGACATGACAAAGCTCCTGTACATCTCCCCTCCTCTGTCCCTTGCTGCCCAATTTACCTATGTCCCACACCCCAACCCTATCTGCACCCTATGTATCTGTTCATCAACCCTATCAGCATCCTATGTATCTGTACTCTAACCCTATCTGCATCCTATGTTTCTGTACCCCAACCCTATCAGCATCCTATGTATCTGTACTCCAACCCTATCAGCATCCTATGTATCTGTACCCCAACCCTATCAGCATCCTATGTGTCTGTTCATCAACCCTATCAGCATCCTATGTATCTGTACATCAACCCTATCGGCATCCTATGTATCTGTACATCAACCCTAGCCATTTATTTAGGCCTGGTGCAGGAGCATGCATCAGCTTGGAATTGCCAGAATGCTACATTTTACAGCCATCCCAGGAGATTGCACACAGTGGGGCATCCCAAATCGGGACGCTCCGGGGAGAAGCAATAAGCCGACCGGATTTTTTTTTTTTTGGGGGGGGGGCTCCAATATGGGTTTTGATCCGCTTTAAAGTAGACTGAAACCCACCGGCCCCGGAGTTTAAAAGGGTCCTTCCCTGGGGCATCCCAAATTCTGATGCCCCTCTGTGCGAATCTCTCTGGCTCGTTGCAAATCTCGCCTTTCCCCTTGCTCTCACTCGCCACATCCCCGGCAGCTTTGGGCAAGGATCTCCTACAGCTGGTCTTCTGTGCTTTGGTCCGCTTTAAGCATTTAAAGCAGACCAAAACCCAAGCCACCCGGCCCTAGAGTCCAAAAGACTCCAGGTCTGTGTGGAACCCCTGGGGTCACCCCTAATCTTCCATCCACTCTTCTGCCGACCCACATTCACGTCTCCCACCTATGTGCCTGCCTGACCTCTGGAACACAAGGAGGGACAAAAATGTACTGATCCTCAAGGCTAAAAGTAGGTGGGTCATTAAGGGGTTAAAGAACGTTTCACAAACCGTAGATATGCGCCACCTTTATCCACATAAGACAGATTCCAGGTATGCAATAAAAAAGTGAGACATTTTCGGGACGGCGTCTTCATTTTTATGTGTCAGTTAAGTGGTTCAAAACCTGTGATTTTCACTCTTTGGGATGCCCTGCTGCATGACACCCCACCATTTGCCCGATATGACACACCTTGCCGCCATTCTGCTTGCACAGGCGTGGCTCCCCTCCAATCAGGCTCTTCCGCCACGCATACTAATGCCTGGCTGGAGAAGCTGAATGGAACCTCAGGCCCACTGGCTATTGGCTCGCACAGTCTGAGAAAAATGCCAGTGATGCCACCGCCAACTGCGCATGCGCTGTGGGCTCATTGGCGAGGTAAGCATGTCGGGACACTGGGGGGCGGGGTTCACACAGCGAGGCACCCCAAATCAGGAGTGAATACAAACTGGACTCTATACAATTCCATGGCCGGCCGATAGATTCCCTTCCCCCTTCAGGATGCCCCGCTGTGTGAAACCCCCCCAGGCCGTCCCCTGGTATACCCACCTTCCATCCCACTCCAACGGCCCATGGGCGAGCAGCAGCCACATCCCCGCTCGCTATCCCTTTGGCAGGACGCTTGCCCGCACGGTTCGGCTGCTCAGACACACTGATTAGATGCATACGTTGTAGGACCGGGGGGGGGCCTGGAGGGTTTCATATAGTGGGGCATTCTGCATCGGGGTGCCCCTGGGGAAAGGACCAAAACCCGGGATAGTCAAAATCCTAAAAGTCTAAAAGTTTATTTATTTTTTTTTTACTTTAAAAGTTAAAAATAAAAAATTCCGGCTGCATGCTTATTAATGACCTACTCACCTTACCGGACCGCTACACCGGGGAGTAGGTATCCCACAGTGTACGGCAGTGGCTATGACAGACAGCGGCTGGAGTAAAGCAAGTCTCCTATAGGAGGATTCAAAGCTGTGCACCACATAAAATGACTTGATTTAAATCTATGCCTTGCTTAATTACAAATAATTAAAGTGGACCAACACCCAGGGCGGATCGGCCCGGGACTCTATAAGAACCCCCCAGGAAGCCCACAAATCCTACCTTTTCCACGTCCGATCGGGGTGCCCCACGGAAGTGGGCCAAAACCCAGGATAGTCAAAATCCTGGGTGTTGGTCCACTTTAAAACCATTAAAATCCTTTAAACTTGATCAGGGATCAGCTAATCATGGCAGCAGGTAATCAAAACTATTGCCCCATGTAATGATTTGATTTGACGATTATCCACCAATATGCTCATAGTAAAAAAATAAAAAAAACCCAAAAAGAAATCTCTTATAATTTTGATAATTGTTGTTATTGTGTGGTATAGCTGATCATATATCAAGAAATCTATTATGCTACATATAATCAACATGTATAGGTGTTATCGACAGTAAATGTTATGTGGGGTTTCTAATAATATTGCTAATAATTCTGAGCGGCTCTGGCGCTCCAGTACTGGTGACTAAAAAAAAAAAAAAGGGGAGGAGTAGAAAGGAAAAAAAAAATGCGTGGCATGTGGGTGATTTTATACATTCGTCCTGTGCCACTCAGGACAAAAGATGAGTAAATCGCCCTGGCATTTAAGTGACGGATATGGGCAAAAGGTGAGTTCATGGCGAGTAAAGTGTTCATTCGCTACGTCTAAAATGAATGCCGCTATACCGGACGATCCAGGAATATTCATCAAATAAAAGCTTCCGCTAAGTTAAAGCGAGAATGACCGTTAAATCCTTACAACGCTTAGCCACAAAACTGCATATGCAAATCAGTTTGCTTGCTGCAGAGGATTCTGGGAGCTGGCTCTCGGCGGAGCTCCGCTGGACACTGCTCTTTGGGCGAGCGCAGGCTGCATTGGGAGGACGCCAATACGCTGTAGGAGCGGGGAAAGGTGAGTTAGTTGGGGCCACCTGGTGGTGGCCAGTGTTCCCTTTTAAGGTGCTCGGAGCGCGGCCGCTTCTGCCTCCCCGCTCACTGCATACTTCAAGCCGCGCCTAGCAACAGCTGTCAGCTTGAGAGGAACTATGGCTGGGGCAGTATTTTGAAAATACCCGCCCCTTCCTTCCCTCCCTGGGTGATTGGCAGCTGGCAAGAGCCAACCAGGATGAAGAGCTGAGGCGGCAGGATCACCCCCTCCAGGAGCGATATCAGGAATGCAGTATGGAAGTTTTACATACACTTGTGCATGTGTCAGTGAGAGCAGGGGGAGGGACCTGTAGTTACAGTAATGTCATATACTGCACAGCCTGCAATCACCGTTCTATAGGCAAGGAAAAAAATAATGGCTAGGCATGACATGACAAAGCTCCTGTACATCTCCCCTCCTCTGTCCCTTGCTGCCCAATTTACCTATGTCCCACACCCCAACCCTATCTGCACCCTATGTATCTGTTCATCAACCCTATCAGCATCCTATGTATCTGTACTCTAACCCTATCTGCATCCTATGTTTCTGTACCCCAACCCTATCAGCATCCTATGTATCTGTACTCCAACCCTATCAGCATCCTATGTATCTGTACCCCAACCCTATCAGCATCCTATGTGTCTGTTCATCAACCCTATCAGCATCCTATGTATCTGTACATCAACCCTATCGGCATCCTATGTATCTGTACATCAACCCTAGCCATTTATTTAGGCCTGGTGCAGGAGCATGCATCAGCTTGGAATTGCCAGAATGCTACATTTTACAGCCATCCCAGGAGATTGCACACAGTGGGGCATCCCAAATCGGGACGCTCCGGGGAGAAGCAATAAGCCGACCGGATTTTTTTTTTTTTGGGGGGGGGGCTCCAATATGGGTTTTGATCCGCTTTAAAGTAGACTGAAACCCACCGGCCCCGGAGTTTAAAAGGGTCCTTCCCTGGGGCATCCCAAATTCTGATGCCCCTCTGTGCGAATCTCTCTGGCTCGTTGCAAATCTCGCCTTTCCCCTTGCTCTCACTCGCCACATCCCCGGCAGCTTTGGGCAAGGATCTCCTACAGCTGGTCTTCTGTGCTTTGGTCCGCTTTAAGCATTTAAAGCAGACCAAAACCCAAGCCACCCGGCCCTAGAGTCCAAAAGACTCCAGGTCTGTGTGGAACCCCTGGGGTCACCCCTAATCTTCCATCCACTCTTCTGCCGACCCACATTCACGTCTCCCACCTATGTGCCTGCCTGACCTCTGGAACACAAGGAGGGACAAAAATGTACTGATCCTCAAGGCTAAAAGTAGGTGGGTCATTAAGGGGTTAAAGAACGTTTCACAAACCGTAGATATGCGCCACCTTTATCCACATAAGACAGATTCCAGGTATGCAATAAAAAAGTGAGACATTTTCGGGACGGCGTCTTCATTTTTATGTGTCAGTTAAGTGGTTCAAAACCTGTGATTTTCACTCTTTGGGATGCCCTGCTGCATGACACCCCACCATTTGCCCGATATGACACACCTTGCCGCCATTCTGCTTGCACAGGCGTGGCTCCCCTCCAATCAGGCTCTTCCGCCACGCATACTAATGCCTGGCTGGAGAAGCTGAATGGAACCTCAGGCCCACTGGCTATTGGCTCGCACAGTCTGAGAAAAATGCCAGTGATGCCACCGCCAACTGCGCATGCGCTGTGGGCTCATTGGCGAGGTAAGCATGTCGGGACACTGGGGGGCGGGGTTCACACAGCGAGGCACCCCAAATCAGGAGTGAATACAAACTGGACTCTATACAATTCCATGGCCGGCCGATAGATTCCCTTCCCCCTTCAGGATGCCCCGCTGTGTGAAACCCCCCCAGGCCGTCCCCTGGTATACCCACCTTCCATCCCACTCCAACGGCCCATGGGCGAGCAGCAGCCACATCCCCGCTCGCTATCCCTTTGGCAGGACGCTTGCCCGCACGGTTCGGCTGCTCAGACACACTGATTAGATGCATACGTTGTAGGACCGGGGGGGGGCCTGGAGGGTTTCATATAGTGGGGCATTCTGCATCGGGGTGCCCCTGGGGAAAGGACCAAAACCCGGGATAGTCAAAATCCTAAAAGTCTAAAAGTTTATTTATTTTTTTTTTACTTTAAAAGTTAAAAATAAAAAATTCCGGCTGCATGCTTATTAATGACCTACTCACCTTACCGGACCGCTACACCGGGGAGTAGGTATCCCACAGTGTACGGCAGTGGCTATGACAGACAGCGGCTGGAGTAAAGCAAGTCTCCTATAGGAGGATTCAAAGCTGTGCACCACATAAAATGACTTGATTTAAATCTATGCCTTGCTTAATTACAAATAATTAAAGTGGACCAACACCCAGGGCGGATCGGCCCGGGACTCTATAAGAACCCCCCAGGAAGCCCACAAATCCTACCTTTTCCACGTCCGATCGGGGTGCCCCACGGAAGTGGGCCAAAACCCAGGATAGTCAAAATCCTGGGTGTTGGTCCACTTTAAAACCATTAAAATCCTTTAAACTTGATCAGGGATCAGCTAATCATGGCAGCAGGTAATCAAAACTATTGCCCCATGTAATGATTTGATTTGACGATTATCCACCAATATGCTCATAGTAAAAAAATAAAAAAAACCCAAAAAGAAATCTCTTATAATTTTGATAATTGTTGTTATTGTGTGGTATAGCTGATCATATATCAAGAAATCTATTATGCTACATATAATCAACATGTATAGGTGTTATCGACAGTAAATGTTATGTGGGGTTTCTAATAATATTGCTAATAATTCTGAGCGGCTCTGGCGCTCCAGTACTGGTGACTAAAAAAAAAAAAAAGGGGAGGAGTAGAAAGGAAAAAAAAAATGCGTGGCATGTGGGTGATTTTATACATTCGTCCTGTGCCACTCAGGACAAAAGATGAGTAAATCGCCCTGGCATTTAAGTGACGGATATGGGCAAAAGGTGAGTTCATGGCGAGTAAAGTGTTCATTCGCTACGTCTAAAATGAATGCCGCTATACCGGACGATCCAGGAATATTCATGAAATAAAAGCTTCCGCTAAGTTAAAGCGAGAATGACCGTTAAATCCTTACAACGCTTAGCCACAAAACTGCATATGCAAATCAGTTTGCTTGCTGCAGAGGATTCTGGGAGCTGGCTCTCGGCGGAGCTCCGCTGGACACTGCTCTTTGGGCGAGCGCAGGCTGCATTGGGAGGACGCCAATACGCTGTAGGAGCGGGGAAAGGTGAGTTAGTTGGGGCCACCTGGTGGTGGCCAGTGTTCCCTTTTAAGGTGCTCGGAGCGCGGCCGCTTCTGCCTCCCCGCTCACTGCATACTTCAAGCCGCGCCTAGCAACAGCTGTCAGCTTGAGAGGAACTATGGCTGGGGCAGTATTTTGAAAATACCCGCCCCTTCCTTCCCTCCCTGGGTGATTGGCAGCTGGCAAGAGCCAACCAGGATGAAGAGCTGAGGCGGCAGGATCACCCCCTCCAGGAGCGATATCAGGAATGCAGTATGGAAGTTTTACATACACTTGTGCATGTGTCAGTGAGAGCAGGGGGAGGGACCTGTAGTTACAGTAATGTCATATACTGCACAGCCTGCAATCACCGTTCTATAGGCAAGGAAAAAAATAATGGCTAGGCATGACATGACAAAGCTCCTGTACATCTCCCCTCCTCTGTCCCTTGCTGCCCAATTTACCTATGTCCCACACCCCAACCCTATCTGCACCCTATGTATCTGTTCATCAACCCTATCAGCATCCTATGTATCTGTACTCTAACCCTATCTGCATCCTATGTTTCTGTACCCCAACCCTATCAGCATCCTATGTATCTGTACTCCAACCCTATCAGCATCCTATGTATCTGTACCCCAACCCTATCAGCATCCTATGTGTCTGTTCATCAACCCTATCAGCATCCTATGTATCTGTACATCAACCCTATCGGCATCCTATGTATCTGTACATCAACCCTAGCCATTTATTTAGGCCTGGTGCAGGAGCATGCATCAGCTTGGAATTGCCAGAATGCTACATTTTACAGCCATCCCAGGAGATTGCACACAGTGGGGCATCCCAAATCGGGACGCTCCGGGGAGAAGCAATAAGCCGACCGGATTTTTTTTTTTTTGGGGGGGGGGCTCCAATATGGGTTTTGATCCGCTTTAAAGTAGACTGAAACCCACCGGCCCCGGAGTTTAAAAGGGTCCTTCCCTGGGGCATCCCAAATTCTGATGCCCCTCTGTGCGAATCTCTCTGGCTCGTTGCAAATCTCGCCTTTCCCCTTGCTCTCACTCGCCACATCCCCGGCAGCTTTGGGCAAGGATCTCCTACAGCTGGTCTTCTGTGCTTTGGTCCGCTTTAAGCATTTAAAGCAGACCAAAACCCAAGCCACCCGGCCCTAGAGTCCAAAAGACTCCAGGTCTGTGTGGAACCCCTGGGGTCACCCCTAATCTTCCATCCACTCTTCTGCCGACCCACATTCACGTCTCCCACCTATGTGCCTGCCTGACCTCTGGAACACAAGGAGGGACAAAAATGTACTGATCCTCAAGGCTAAAAGTAGGTGGGTCATTAAGGGGTTAAAGAACGTTTCACAAACCGTAGATATGCGCCACCTTTATCCACATAAGACAGATTCCAGGTATGCAATAAAAAAGTGAGACATTTTCGGGACGGCGTCTTCATTTTTATGTGTCAGTTAAGTGGTTCAAAACCTGTGATTTTCACTCTTTGGGATGCCCTGCTGCATGACACCCCACCATTTGCCCGATATGACACACCTTGCCGCCATTCTGCTTGCACAGGCGTGGCTCCCCTCCAATCAGGCTCTTCCGCCACGCATACTAATGCCTGGCTGGAGAAGCTGAATGGAACCTCAGGCCCACTGGCTATTGGCTCGCACAGTCTGAGAAAAATGCCAGTGATGCCACCGCCAACTGCGCATGCGCTGTGGGCTCATTGGCGAGGTAAGCATGTCGGGACACTGGGGGGCGGGGTTCACACAGCGAGGCACCCCAAATCAGGAGTGAATACAAACTGGACTCTATACAATTCCATGGCCGGCCGATAGATTCCCTTCCCCCTTCAGGATGCCCCGCTGTGTGAAACCCCCCCAGGCCGTCCCCTGGTATACCCACCTTCCATCCCACTCCAACGGCCCATGGGCGAGCAGCAGCCACATCCCCGCTCGCTATCCCTTTGGCAGGACGCTTGCCCGCACGGTTCGGCTGCTCAGACACACTGATTAGATGCATACGTTGTAGGACCGGGGGGGGGCCTGGAGGGTTTCATATAGTGGGGCATTCTGCATCGGGGTGCCCCTGGGGAAAGGACCAAAACCCGGGATAGTCAAAATCCTAAAAGTCTAAAAGTTTATTTATTTTTTTTTTACTTTAAAAGTTAAAAATAAAAAATTCCGGCTGCATGCTTATTAATGACCTACTCACCTTACCGGACCGCTACACCGGGGAGTAGGTATCCCACAGTGTACGGCAGTGGCTATGACAGACAGCGGCTGGAGTAAAGCAAGTCTCCTATAGGAGGATTCAAAGCTGTGCACCACATAAAATGACTTGATTTAAATCTATGCCTTGCTTAATTACAAATAATTAAAGTGGACCAACACCCAGGGCGGATCGGCCCGGGACTCTATAAGAACCCCCCAGGAAGCCCACAAATCCTACCTTTTCCACGTCCGATCGGGGTGCCCCACGGAAGTGGGCCAAAACCCAGGATAGTCAAAATCCTGGGTGTTGGTCCACTTTAAAACCATTAAAATCCTTTAAACTTGATCAGGGATCAGCTAATCATGGCAGCAGGTAATCAAAACTATTGCCCCATGTAATGATTTGATTTGACGATTATCCACCAATATGCTCATAGTAAAAAAATAAAAAAAACCCAAAAAGAAATCTCTTATAATTTTGATAATTGTTGTTATTGTGTGGTATAGCTGATCATATATCAAGAAATCTATTATGCTACATATAATCAACATGTATAGGTGTTATCGACAGTAAATGTTATGTGGGGTTTCTAATAATATTGCTAATAATTCTGAGCGGCTCTGGCGCTCCAGTACTGGTGACTAAAAAAAAAAAAAAGGGGAGGAGTAGAAAGGAAAAAAAAAATGCGTGGCATGTGGGTGATTTTATACATTCGTCCTGTGCCACTCAGGACAAAAGATGAGTAAATCGCCCTGGCATTTAAGTGACGGATATGGGCAAAAGGTGAGTTCATGGCGAGTAAAGTGTTCATTCGCTACGTCTAAAATGAATGCCGCTATACCGGACGATCCAGGAATATTCATGAAATAAAAGCTTCCGCTAAGTTAAAGCGAGAATGACCGTTAAATCCTTACAACGCTTAGCCACAAAACTGCATATGCAAATCAGTTTGCTTGCTGCAGAGGATTCTGGGAGCTGGCTCTCGGCGGAGCTCCGCTGGACACTGCTCTTTGGGCGAGCGCAGGCTGCATTGGGAGGACGCCAATACGCTGTAGGAGCGGGGAAAGGTGAGTTAGTTGGGGCCACCTGGTGGTGGCCAGTGTTCCCTTTTAAGGTGCTCGGAGCGCGGCCGCTTCTGCCTCCCCGCTCACTGCATACTTCAAGCCGCGCCTAGCAACAGCTGTCAGCTTGAGAGGAACTATGGCTGGGGCAGTATTTTGAAAATACCCGCCCCTTCCTTCCCTCCCTGGGTGATTGGCAGCTGGCAAGAGCCAACCAGGATGAAGAGCTGAGGCGGCAGGATCACCCCCTCCAGGAGCGATATCAGGAATGCAGTATGGAAGTTTTACATACACTTGTGCATGTGTCAGTGAGAGCAGGGGGAGGGACCTGTAGTTACAGTAATGTCATATACTGCACAGCCTGCAATCACCGTTCTATAGGCAAGGAAAAAAATAATGGCTAGGCATGACATGACAAAGCTCCTGTACATCTCCCCTCCTCTGTCCCTTGCTGCCCAATTTACCTATGTCCCACACCCCAACCCTATCTGCACCCTATGTATCTGTTCATCAACCCTATCAGCATCCTATGTATCTGTACTCTAACCCTATCTGCATCCTATGTTTCTGTACCCCAACCCTATCAGCATCCTATGTATCTGTACTCCAACCCTATCAGCATCCTATGTATCTGTACCCCAACCCTATCAGCATCCTATGTGTCTGTTCATCAACCCTATCAGCATCCTATGTATCTGTACATCAACCCTATCGGCATCCTATGTATCTGTACATCAACCCTAGCCATTTATTTAGGCCTGGTGCAGGAGCATGCATCAGCTTGGAATTGCCAGAATGCTACATTTTACAGCCATCCCAGGAGATTGCACACAGTGGGGCATCCCAAATCGGGACGCTCCGGGGAGAAGCAATAAGCCGACCGGATTTTTTTTTTTTTGGGGGGGGGGCTCCAATATGGGTTTTGATCCGCTTTAAAGTAGACTGAAACCCACCGGCCCCGGAGTTTAAAAGGGTCCTTCCCTGGGGCATCCCAAATTCTGATGCCCCTCTGTGCGAATCTCTCTGGCTCGTTGCAAATCTCGCCTTTCCCCTTGCTCTCACTCGCCACATCCCCGGCAGCTTTGGGCAAGGATCTCCTACAGCTGGTCTTCTGTGCTTTGGTCCGCTTTAAGCATTTAAAGCAGACCAAAACCCAAGCCACCCGGCCCTAGAGTCCAAAAGACTCCAGGTCTGTGTGGAACCCCTGGGGTCACCCCTAATCTTCCATCCACTCTTCTGCCGACCCACATTCACGTCTCCCACCTATGTGCCTGCCTGACCTCTGGAACACAAGGAGGGACAAAAATGTACTGATCCTCAAGGCTAAAAGTAGGTGGGTCATTAAGGGGTTAAAGAACGTTTCACAAACCGTAGATATGCGCCACCTTTATCCACATAAGACAGATTCCAGGTATGCAATAAAAAAGTGAGACATTTTCGGGACGGCGTCTTCATTTTTATGTGTCAGTTAAGTGGTTCAAAACCTGTGATTTTCACTCTTTGGGATGCCCTGCTGCATGACACCCCACCATTTGCCCGATATGACACACCTTGCCGCCATTCTGCTTGCACAGGCGTGGCTCCCCTCCAATCAGGCTCTTCCGCCACGCATACTAATGCCTGGCTGGAGAAGCTGAATGGAACCTCAGGCCCACTGGCTATTGGCTCGCACAGTCTGAGAAAAATGCCAGTGATGCCACCGCCAACTGCGCATGCGCTGTGGGCTCATTGGCGAGGTAAGCATGTCGGGACACTGGGGGGCGGGGTTCACACAGCGAGGCACCCCAAATCAGGAGTGAATACAAACTGGACTCTATACAATTCCATGGCCGGCCGATAGATTCCCTTCCCCCTTCAGGATGCCCCGCTGTGTGAAACCCCCCCAGGCCGTCCCCTGGTATACCCACCTTCCATCCCACTCCAACGGCCCATGGGCGAGCAGCAGCCACATCCCCGCTCGCTATCCCTTTGGCAGGACGCTTGCCCGCACGGTTCGGCTGCTCAGACACACTGATTAGATGCATACGTTGTAGGACCGGGGGGGGGGCCTGGAGGGTTTCATATAGTGGGGCATTCTGCATCGGGGTGCCCCTGGGGAAAGGACCAAAACCCGGGATAGTCAAAATCCTAAAAGTCTAAAAGTTTATTTATTTTTTTTTTACTTTAAAAGTTAAAAATAAAAAATTCCGGCTGCATGCTTATTAATGACCTACTCACCTTACCGGACCGCTACACCGGGGAGTAGGTATCCCACAGTGTACGGCAGTGGCTATGACAGACAGCGGCTGGAGTAAAGCAAGTCTCCTATAGGAGGATTCAAAGCTGTGCACCACATAAAATGACTTGATTTAAATCTATGCCTTGCTTAATTACAAATAATTAAAGTGGACCAACACCCAGGGCGGATCGGCCCGGGACTCTATAAGAACCCCCCAGGAAGCCCACAAATCCTACCTTTTCCACGTCCGATCGGGGTGCCCCACGGAAGTGGGCCAAAACCCAGGATAGTCAAAATCCTGGGTGTTGGTCCACTTTAAAACCATTAAAATCCTTTAAACTTGATCAGGGATCAGCTAATCATGGCAGCAGGTAATCAAAACTATTGCCCCATGTAATGATTTGATTTGACGATTATCCACCAATATGCTCATAGTAAAAAAATAAAAAAAAACCAAAAA
Source organism: Gastrophryne carolinensis (assembly GCA_027917425.1). Lineage (NCBI taxonomy): Eukaryota > Metazoa > Chordata > Amphibia > Anura > Microhylidae > Gastrophryne > Gastrophryne carolinensis. The sequence goes on from JAQIHN010000555.1 coordinate 15,090, forward strand.
GAAATCTCTTATAATTTTGATAATTGTTGTTATTGTGTGGTATAGCTGATCATATATCAAGAAATCTATTATGCTACATATAATCAACATGTATAGGTGTTATCGACAGTAAATGTTATGTGGGGTTTCTAATAATATTGCTAATAATTCTGAGCGGCTCTGGCGCTCCAGTACTGGTGACTAAAAAAAAAAAAAAGGGGAGGAGTAGAAAGGAAAAAAAAAATGCGTGGCATGTGGGTGATTTTATACATTCGTCCTGTGCCACTCAGGACAAAAGATGAGTAAATCGCCCTGGCATTTAAGTGACGGATATGGGCAAAAGGTGAGTTCATGGCGAGTAAAGTGTTCATTCGCTACGTCTAAAATGAATGCCGCTATACCGGACGATCCAGGAATATTCATGAAATAAAAGCTTCCGCTAAGTTAAAGCGAGAATGACCGTTAAATCCTTACAACGCTTAGCCACAAAACTGCATATGCAAATCAGTTTGCTTGCTGCAGAGGATTCTGGGAGCTGGCTCTCGGCGGAGCTCCGCTGGACACTGCTCTTTGGGCGAGCGCAGGCTGCATTGGGAGGACGCCAATACGCTGTAGGAGCGGGGAAAGGTGAGTTAGTTGGGGCCACCTGGTGGTGGCCAGTGTTCCCTTTTAAGGTGCTCGGAGCGCGGCCGCTTCTGCCTCCCCGCTCACTGCATACTTCAAGCCGCGCCTAGCAACAGCTGTCAGCTTGAGAGGAACTATGGCTGGGGCAGTATTTTGAAAATACCCGCCCCTTCCTTCCCTCCCTGGGTGATTGGCAGCTGGCAAGAGCCAACCAGGATGAAGAGCTGAGGCGGCAGGATCACCCCCTCCAGGAGCGATATCAGGAATGCAGTATGGAAGTTTTACATACACTTGTGCATGTGTCAGTGAGAGCAGGGGGAGGGACCTGTAGTTACAGTAATGTCATATACTGCACAGCCTGCAATCACCGTTCTATAGGCAAGGAAAAAAATAATGGCTAGGCATGACATGACAAAGCTCCTGTACATCTCCCCTCCTCTGTCCCTTGCTGCCCAATTTACCTATGTCCCACACCCCAACCCTATCTGCACCCTATGTATCTGTTCATCAACCCTATCAGCATCCTATGTATCTGTACTCTAACCCTATCTGCATCCTATGTTTCTGTACCCCAACCCTATCAGCATCCTATGTATCTGTACTCCAACCCTATCAGCATCCTATGTATCTGTACCCCAACCCTATCAGCATCCTATGTGTCTGTTCATCAACCCTATCAGCATCCTATGTATCTGTACATCAACCCTATCGGCATCCTATGTATCTGTACATCAACCCTAGCCATTTATTTAGGCCTGGTGCAGGAGCATGCATCAGCTTGGAATTGCCAGAATGCTACATTTTACAGCCATCCCAGGAGATTGCACACAGTGGGGCATCCCAAATCGGGACGCTCCGGGGAGAAGCAATAAGCCGACCGGATTTTTTTTTTTTTGGGGGGGGGGCTCCAATATGGGTTTTGATCCGCTTTAAAGTAGACTGAAACCCACCGGCCCCGGAGTTTAAAAGGGTCCTTCCCTGGGGCATCCCAAATTCTGATGCCCCTCTGTGCGAATCTCTCTGGCTCGTTGCAAATCTCGCCTTTCCCCTTGCTCTCACTCGCCACATCCCCGGCAGCTTTGGGCAAGGATCTCCTACAGCTGGTCTTCTGTGCTTTGGTCCGCTTTAAGCATTTAAAGCAGACCAAAACCCAAGCCACCCGGCCCTAGAGTCCAAAAGACTCCAGGTCTGTGTGGAACCCCTGGGGTCACCCCTAATCTTCCATCCACTCTTCTGCCGACCCACATTCACGTCTCCCACCTATGTGCCTGCCTGACCTCTGGAACACAAGGAGGGACAAAAATGTACTGATCCTCAAGGCTAAAAGTAGGTGGGTCATTAAGGGGTTAAAGAACGTTTCACAAACCGTAGATATGCGCCACCTTTATCCACATAAGACAGATTCCAGGTATGCAATAAAAAAGTGAGACATTTTCGGGACGGCGTCTTCATTTTTATGTGTCAGTTAAGTGGTTCAAAACCTGTGATTTTCACTCTTTGGGATGCCCTGCTGCATGACACCCCACCATTTGCCCGATATGACACACCTTGCCGCCATTCTGCTTGCACAGGCGTGGCTCCCCTCCAATCAGGCTCTTCCGCCACGCATACTAATGCCTGGCTGGAGAAGCTGAATGGAACCTCAGGCCCACTGGCTATTGGCTCGCACAGTCTGAGAAAAATGCCAGTGATGCCACCGCCAACTGCGCATGCGCTGTGGGCTCATTGGCGAGGTAAGCATGTCGGGACACTGGGGGGCGGGGTTCACACAGCGAGGCACCCCAAATCAGGAGTGAATACAAACTGGACTCTATACAATTCCATGGCCGGCCGATAGATTCCCTTCCCCCTTCAGGATGCCCCGCTGTGTGAAACCCCCCCAGGCCGTCCCCTGGTATACCCACCTTCCATCCCACTCCAACGGCCCATGGGCGAGCAGCAGCCACATCCCCGCTCGCTATCCCTTTGGCAGGACGCTTGCCCGCACGGTTCGGCTGCTCAGACACACTGATTAGATGCATACGTTGTAGGACCGGGGGGGGGCCTGGAGGGTTTCATATAGTGGGGCATTCTGCATCGGGGTGCCCCTGGGGAAAGGACCAAAACCCGGGATAGTCAAAATCCTAAAAGTCTAAAAGTTTATTTATTTTTTTTTTACTTTAAAAGTTAAAAATAAAAAATTCCGGCTGCATGCTTATTAATGACCTACTCACCTTACCGGACCGCTACACCGGGGAGTAGGTATCCCACAGTGTACGGCAGTGGCTATGACAGACAGCGGCTGGAGTAAAGCAAGTCTCCTATAGGAGGATTCAAAGCTGTGCACCACATAAAATGACTTGATTTAAATCTATGCCTTGCTTAATTACAAATAATTAAAGTGGACCAACACCCAGGGCGGATCGGCCCGGGACTCTATAAGAACCCCCCAGGAAGCCCACAAATCCTACCTTTTCCACGTCCGATCGGGGTGCCCCACGGAAGTGGGCCAAAACCCAGGATAGTCAAAATCCTGGGTGTTGGTCCACTTTAAAACCATTAAAATCCTTTAAACTTGATCAGGGATCAGCTAATCATGGCAGCAGGTAATCAAAACTATTGCCCCATGTAATGATTTGATTTGACGATTATCCACCAATATGCTCATAGTAAAAAAATAAAAAAAACCCAAAAAGAAATCTCTTATAATTTTGATAATTGTTGTTATTGTGTGGTATAGCTGATCATATATCAAGAAATCTATTATGCTACATATAATCAACATGTATAGGTGTTATCGACAGTAAATGTTATGTGGGGTTTCTAATAATATTGCTAATAATTCTGAGCGGCTCTGGCGCTCCAGTACTGGTGACTAAAAAAAAAAAAAAGGGGAGGAGTAGAAAGGAAAAAAAAAATGCGTGGCATGTGGGTGATTTTATACATTCGTCCTGTGCCACTCAGGACAAAAGATGAGTAAATCGCCCTGGCATTTAAGTGACGGATATGGGCAAAAGGTGAGTTCATGGCGAGTAAAGTGTTCATTCGCTACGTCTAAAATGAATGCCGCTATACCGGACGATCCAGGAATATTCATGAAATAAAAGCTTCCGCTAAGTTAAAGCGAGAATGACCGTTAAATCCTTACAACGCTTAGCCACAAAACTGCATATGCAAATCAGTTTGCTTGCTGCAGAGGATTCTGGGAGCTGGCTCTCGGCGGAGCTCCGCTGGACACTGCTCTTTGGGCGAGCGCAGGCTGCATTGGGAGGACGCCAATACGCTGTAGGAGCGGGGAAAGGTGAGTTAGTTGGGGCCACCTGGTGGTGGCCAGTGTTCCCTTTTAAGGTGCTCGGAGCGCGGCCGCTTCTGCCTCCCCGCTCACTGCATACTTCAAGCCGCGCCTAGCAACAGCTGTCAGCTTGAGAGGAACTATGGCTGGGGCAGTATTTTGAAAATACCCGCCCCTTCCTTCCCTCCCTGGGTGATTGGCAGCTGGCAAGAGCCAACCAGGATGAAGAGCTGAGGCGGCAGGATCACCCCCTCCAGGAGCGATATCAGGAATGCAGTATGGAAGTTTTACATACACTTGTGCATGTGTCAGTGAGAGCAGGGGGAGGGACCTGTAGTTACAGTAATGTCATATACTGCACAGCCTGCAATCACCGTTCTATAGGCAAGGAAAAAAATAATGGCTAGGCATGACATGACAAAGCTCCTGTACATCTCCCCTCCTCTGTCCCTTGCTGCCCAATTTACCTATGTCCCACACCCCAACCCTATCTGCACCCTATGTATCTGTTCATCAACCCTATCAGCATCCTATGTATCTGTACTCTAACCCTATCTGCATCCTATGTTTCTGTACCCCAACCCTATCAGCATCCTATGTATCTGTACTCCAACCCTATCAGCATCCTATGTATCTGTACCCCAACCCTATCAGCATCCTATGTGTCTGTTCATCAACCCTATCAGCATCCTATGTATCTGTACATCAACCCTATCGGCATCCTATGTATCTGTACATCAACCCTAGCCATTTATTTAGGCCTGGTGCAGGAGCATGCATCAGCTTGGAATTGCCAGAATGCTACATTTTACAGCCACCCCAGGAGATTGCACACAGTGGGGCATCCCAAATCGGGACGCTCCGGGGAGAAGCAATAAGCCGACCGGATTTTTTTTTTTTTGGGGGGGGGGCTCCAATATGGGTTTTGATCCGCTTTAAAGTAGACTGAAACCCACCGGCCCCGGAGTTTAAAAGGGTCCTTCCCTGGGGCATCCCAAATTCTGATGCCCCTCTGTGCGAATCTCTCTGGCTCGTTGCAAATCTCGCCTTTCCCCTTGCTCTCACTCGCCACATCCCCGGCAGCTTTGGGCAAGGATCTCCTACAGCTGGTCTTCTGTGCTTTGGTCCGCTTTAAGCATTTAAAGCAGACCAAAACCCAAGCCACCCGGCCCTAGAGTCCAAAAGACTCCAGGTCTGTGTGGAACCCCTGGGGTCACCCCTAATCTTCCATCCACTCTTCTGCCGACCCACATTCACGTCTCCCACCTATGTGCCTGCCTGACCTCTGGAACACAAGGAGGGACAAAAATGTACTGATCCTCAAGGCTAAAAGTAGGTGGGTCATTAAGGGGTTAAAGAACGTTTCACAAACCGTAGATATGCGCCACCTTTATCCACATAAGACAGATTCCAGGTATGCAATAAAAAAGTGAGACATTTTCGGGACGGCGTCTTCATTTTTATGTGTCAGTTAAGTGGTTCAAAACCTGTGATTTTCACTCTTTGGGATGCCCTGCTGCATGACACCCCACCATTTGCCCGATATGACACACCTTGCCGCCATTCTGCTTGCACAGGCGTGGCTCCCCTCCAATCAGGCTCTTCCGCCACGCATACTAATGCCTGGCTGGAGAAGCTGAATGGAACCTCAGGCCCACTGGCTATTGGCTCGCACAGTCTGAGAAAAATGCCAGTGATGCCACCGCCAACTGCGCATGCGCTGTGGGCTCATTGGCGAGGTAAGCATGTCGGGACACTGGGGGGCGGGGTTCACACAGCGAGGCACCCCAAATCAGGAGTGAATACAAACTGGACTCTATACAATTCCATGGCCGGCCGATAGATTCCCTTCCCCCTTCAGGATGCCCCGCTGTGTGAAACCCCCCCAGGCCGTCCCCTGGTATACCCACCTTCCATCCCACTCCAACGGCCCATGGGCGAGCAGCAGCCACATCCCCGCTCGCTATCCCTTTGGCAGGACGCTTGCCCGCACGGTTCGGCTGCTCAGACACACTGATTAGATGCATACGTTGTAGGACCGGGGGGGGGCCTGGAGGGTTTCATATAGTGGGGCATTCTGCATCGGGGTGCCCCTGGGGAAAGGACCAAAACCCGGGATAGTCAAAATCCTAAAAGTCTAAAAGTTTATTTATTTTTTTTTTACTTTAAAAGTTAAAAATAAAAAATTCCGGCTGCATGCTTATTAATGACCTACTCACCTTACCGGACCGCTACACCGGGGAGTAGGTATCCCACAGTGTACGGCAGTGGCTATGACAGACAGCGGCTGGAGTAAAGCAAGTCTCCTATAGGAGGATTCAAAGCTGTGCACCACATAAAATGACTTGATTTAAATCTATGCCTTGCTTAATTACAAATAATTAAAGTGGACCAACACCCAGGGCGGATCGGCCCGGGACTCTATAAGAACCCCCCAGGAAGCCCACAAATCCTACCTTTTCCACGTCCGATCGGGGTGCCCCACGGAAGTGGGCCAAAACCCAGGATAGTCAAAATCCTGGGTGTTGGTCCACTTTAAAACCATTAAAATCCTTTAAACTTGATCAGGGATCAGCTAATCATGGCAGCAGGTAATCAAAACTATTGCCCCATGTAATGATTTGATTTGACGATTATCCACCAATATGCTCATAGTAAAAAAATAAAAAAAACCCAAAAAGAAATCTCTTATAATTTTGATAATTGTTGTTATTGTGTGGTATAGCTGATCATATATCAAGAAATCTATTATGCTACATATAATCAACATGTATAGGTGTTATCGACAGTAAATGTTATGTGGGGTTTCTAATAATATTGCTAATAATTCTGAGCGGCTCTGGCGCTCCAGTACTGGTGACTAAAAAAAAAAAAAAGGGGAGGAGTAGAAAGGAAAAAAAAAATGCGTGGCATGTGGGTGATTTTATACATTCGTCCTGTGCCACTCAGGACAAAAGATGAGTAAATCGCCCTGGCATTTAAGTGACGGATATGGGCAAAAGGTGAGTTCATGGCGAGTAAAGTGTTCATTCGCTACGTCTAAAATGAATGCCGCTATACCGGACGATCCAGGAATATTCATCAAATAAAAGCTTCCGCTAAGTTAAAGCGAGAATGACCGTTAAATCCTTACAACGCTTAGCCACAAAACTGCATATGCAAATCAGTTTGCTTGCTGCAGAGGATTCTGGGAGCTGGCTCTCGGCGGAGCTCCGCTGGACACTGCTCTTTGGGCGAGCGCAGGCTGCATTGGGAGGACGCCAATACGCTGTAGGAGCGGGGAAAGGTGAGTTAGTTGGGGCCACCTGGTGGTGGCCAGTGTTCCCTTTTAAGGTGCTCGGAGCGCGGCCGCTTCTGCCTCCCCGCTCACTGCATACTTCAAGCCGCGCCTAGCAACAGCTGTCAGCTTGAGAGGAACTATGGCTGGGGCAGTATTTTGAAAATACCCGCCCCTTCCTTCCCTCCCTGGGTGATTGGCAGCTGGCAAGAGCCAACCAGGATGAAGAGCTGAGGCGGCAGGATCACCCCCTCCAGGAGCGATATCAGGAATGCAGTATGGAAGTTTTACATACACTTGTGCATGTGTCAGTGAGAGCAGGGGGAGGGACCTGTAGTTACAGTAATGTCATATACTGCACAGCCTGCAATCACCGTTCTATAGGCAAGGAAAAAAATAATGGCTAGGCATGACATGACAAAGCTCCTGTACATCTCCCCTCCTCTGTCCCTTGCTGCCCAATTTACCTATGTCCCACACCCCAACCCTATCTGCACCCTATGTATCTGTTCATCAACCCTATCAGCATCCTATGTATCTGTACTCTAACCCTATCTGCATCCTATGTTTCTGTACCCCAACCCTATCAGCATCCTATGTATCTGTACTCCAACCCTATCAGCATCCTATGTATCTGTACCCCAACCCTATCAGCATCCTATGTGTCTGTTCATCAACCCTATCAGCATCCTATGTATCTGTACATCAACCCTATCGGCATCCTATGTATCTGTACATCAACCCTAGCCATTTATTTAGGCCTGGTGCAGGAGCATGCATCAGCTTGGAATTGCCAGAATGCTACATTTTACAGCCATCCCAGGAGATTGCACACAGTGGGGCATCCCAAATCGGGACGCTCCGGGGAGAAGCAATAAGCCGACCGGATTTTTTTTTTTTTGGGGGGGGGGCTCCAATATGGGTTTTGATCCGCTTTAAAGTAGACTGAAACCCACCGGCCCCGGAGTTTAAAAGGGTCCTTCCCTGGGGCATCCCAAATTCTGATGCCCCTCTGTGCGAATCTCTCTGGCTCGTTGCAAATCTCGCCTTTCCCCTTGCTCTCACTCGCCACATCCCCGGCAGCTTTGGGCAAGGATCTCCTACAGCTGGTCTTCTGTGCTTTGGTCCGCTTTAAGCATTTAAAGCAGACCAAAACCCAAGCCACCCGGCCCTAGAGTCCAAAAGACTCCAGGTCTGTGTGGAACCCCTGGGGTCACCCCTAATCTTCCATCCACTCTTCTGCCGACCCACATTCACGTCTCCCACCTATGTGCCTGCCTGACCTCTGGAACACAAGGAGGGACAAAAATGTACTGATCCTCAAGGCTAAAAGTAGGTGGGTCATTAAGGGGTTAAAGAACGTTTCACAAACCGTAGATATGCGCCACCTTTATCCACATAAGACAGATTCCAGGTATGCAATAAAAAAGTGAGACATTTTCGGGACGGCGTCTTCATTTTTATGTGTCAGTTAAGTGGTTCAAAACCTGTGATTTTCACTCTTTGGGATGCCCTGCTGCATGACACCCCACCATTTGCCCGATATGACACACCTTGCCGCCATTCTGCTTGCACAGGCGTGGCTCCCCTCCAATCAGGCTCTTCCGCCACGCATACTAATGCCTGGCTGGAGAAGCTGAATGGAACCTCAGGCCCACTGGCTATTGGCTCGCACAGTCTGAGAAAAATGCCAGTGATGCCACCGCCAACTGCGCATGCGCTGTGGGCTCATTGGCGAGGTAAGCATGTCGGGACACTGGGGGGCGGGGTTCACACAGCGAGGCACCCCAAATCAGGAGTGAATACAAACTGGACTCTATACAATTCCATGGCCGGCCGATAGATTCCCTTCCCCCTTCAGGATGCCCCGCTGTGTGAAACCCCCCCAGGCCGTCCCCTGGTATACCCACCTTCCATCCCACTCCAACGGCCCATGGGCGAGCAGCAGCCACATCCCCGCTCGCTATCCCTTTGGCAGGACGCTTGCCCGCACGGTTCGGCTGCTCAGACACACTGATTAGATGCATACGTTGTAGGACCGGGGGGGGGGCCTGGAGGGTTTCATATAGTGGGGCATTCTGCATCGGGGTGCCCCTGGGGAAAGGACCAAAACCCGGGATAGTCAAAATCCTAAAAGTCTAAAAGTTTATTTATTTTTTTTTTACTTTAAAAGTTAAAAATAAAAAATTCCGGCTGCATGCTTATTAATGACCTACTCACCTTACCGGACCGCTACACCGGGGAGTAGGTATCCCACAGTGTACGGCAGTGGCTATGACAGACAGCGGCTGGAGTAAAGCAAGTCTCCTATAGGAGGATTCAAAGCTGTGCACCACAAAAATGACTTGATTTAAATCTATGCCTTGCTTAATTACAAATAATTAAAGTGGACCAACACCCAGGGCGGATCGGCCCGGGACTCTATAAGAACCCCCCAGGAAGCCCACAAATCCTACCTTTTCCACGTCCGATCGGGGTGCCCCACGGAAGTGGGCCAAAACCCAGGATAGTCAAAATCCTGGGTGTTGGTCCACTTTAAAACCATTAAAATCCTTTAAACTTGATCAGGGATCAGCTAATCATGGCAGCAGGTAATCAAAACTATTGCCCCATGTAATGATTTGATTTGACGATTATCCACCAATATGCTCATAGTAAAAAAATAAAAAAAACCCAAAAAGAAATCTCTTATAATTTTGATAATTGTTGTTATTGTGTGGTATAGCTGATCATATATCAAGAAATCTATTATGCTACATATAATCAACATGTATAGGTGTTATCGACAGTAAATGTTATGTGGGGTTTCTAATAATATTGCTAATAATTCTGAGCGGCTCTGGCGCTCCAGTACTGGTGACTAAAAAAAAAAAAAAGGGGAGGAGTAGAAAGGAAAAAAAAAATGCGTGGCATGTGGGTGATTTTATACATTCGTCCTGTGCCACTCAGGACAAAAGATGAGTAAATCGCCCTGGCATTTAAGTGACGGATATGGGCAAAAGGTGAGTTCATGGCGAGTAAAGTGTTCATTCGCTACGTCTAAAATGAATGCCGCTATACCGGACGATCCAGGAATATTCATGAAATAAAAGCTTCCGCTAAGTTAAAGCGAGAATGACCGTTAAATCCTTACAACGCTTAGCCACAAAACTGCATATGCAAATCAGTTTGCTTGCTGCAGAGGATTCTGGGAGCTGGCTCTCGGCGGAGCTCCGCTGGACACTGCTCTTTGGGCGAGCGCAGGCTGCATTGGGAGGACGCCAATACGCTGTAGGAGCGGGGAAAGGTGAGTTAGTTGGGGCCACCTGGTGGTGGCCAGTGTTCCCTTTTAAGGTGCTCGGAGCGCGGCCGCTTCTGCCTCCCCGCTCACTGCATACTTCAAGCCGCGCCTAGCAACAGCTGTCAGCTTGAGAGGAACTATGGCTGGGGCAGTATTTTGAAAATACCCGCCCCTTCCTTCCCTCCCTGGGTGATTGGCAGCTGGCAAGAGCCAACCAGGATGAAGAGCTGAGGCGGCAGGATCACCCCCTCCAGGAGCGATATCAGGAATGCAGTATGGAAGTTTTACATACACTTGTGCATGTGTCAGTGAGAGCAGGGGGAGGGACCTGTAGTTACAGTAATGTCATATACTGCACAGCCTGCAATCACCGTTCTATAGGCAAGGAAAAAAATAATGGCTAGGCATGACATGACAAAGCTCCTGTACATCTCCCCTCCTCTGTCCCTTGCTGCCCAATTTACCTATGTCCCACACCCCAACCCTATCTGCACCCTATGTATCTGTTCATCAACCCTATCAGCATCCTATGTATCTGTACTCTAACCCTATCTGCATCCTATGTTTCTGTACCCCAACCCTATCAGCATCCTATGTATCTGTACTCCAACCCTATCAGCATCCTATGTATCTGTACCCCAACCCTATCAGCATCCTATGTGTCTGTTCATCAACCCTATCAGCATCCTATGTATCTGTACATCAACCCTATCGGCATCCTATGTATCTGTACATCAACCCTAGCCATTTATTTAGGCCTGGTGCAGGAGCATGCATCAGCTTGGAATTGCCAGAATGCTACATTTTACAGCCACCCCAGGAGATTGCACACAGTGGGGCATCCCAAATCGGGACGCTCCGGGGAGAAGCAATAAGCCGACCGGATTTTTTTTTTTTTGGGGGGGGGGGCTCCAATATGGGTTTTGATCCGCTTTAAAGTAGACTGAAACCCACCGGCCCCGGAGTTTAAAAGGGTCCTTCCCTGGGGCATCCCAAATTCTGATGCCCCTCTGTGCGAATCTCTCTGGCTCGTTGCAAATCTCGCCTTTCCCCTTGCTCTCACTCGCCACATCCCCGGCAGCTTTGGGCAAGGATCTCCTACAGCTGGTCTTCTGTGCTTTGGTCCGCTTTAAGCATTTAAAGCAGACCAAAACCCAAGCCACCCGGCCCTAGAGTCCAAAAGACTCCAGGTCTGTGTGGAACCCCTGGGGTCACCCCTAATCTTCCATCCACTCTTCTGCCGACCCACATTCACGTCTCCCACCTATGTGCCTGCCTGACCTCTGGAACACAAGGAGGGACAAAAATGTACTGATCCTCAAGGCTAAAAGTAGGTGGGTCATTAAGGGGTTAAAGAACGTTTCACAAACCGTAGATATGCGCCACCTTTATCCACATAAGACAGATTCCAGGTATGCAATAAAAAAGTGAGACATTTTCGGGACGGCGTCTTCATTTTTATGTGTCAGTTAAGTGGTTCAAAACCTGTGATTTTCACTCTTTGGGATGCCCTGCTGCATGACACCCCACCATTTGCCCGATATGACACACCTTGCCGCCATTCTGCTTGCACAGGCGTGGCTCCCCTCCAATCAGGCTCTTCCGCCACGCATACTAATGCCTGGCTGGAGAAGCTGAATGGAACCTCAGGCCCACTGGCTATTGGCTCGCACAGTCTGAGAAAAATGCCAGTGATGCCACCGCCAACTGCGCATGCGCTGTGGGCTCATTGGCGAGGTAAGCATGTCGGGACACTGGGGGGCGGGGTTCACACAGCGAGGCACCCCAAATCAGGAGTGAATACAAACTGGACTCTATACAATTCCATGGCCGGCCGATAGATTCCCTTCCCCCTTCAGGATGCCCCGCTGTGTGAAACCCCCCCAGGCCGTCCCCTGGTATACCCACCTTCCATCCCACTCCAACGGCCCATGGGCGAGCAGCAGCCACATCCCCGCTCGCTATCCCTTTGGCAGGACGCTTGCCCGCACGGTTCGGCTGCTCAGACACACTGATTAGATGCATACGTTGTAGGACCGGGGGGGGGGCCTGGAGGGTTTCATATAGTGGGGCATTCTGCATCGGGGTGCCCCTGGGGAAAGGACCAAAACCCGGGATAGTCAAAATCCTAAAAGTCTAAAAGTTTATTTATTTTTTTTTTACTTTAAAAGTTAAAAATAAAAAATTCCGGCTGCATGCTTATTAATGACCTACTCACCTTACCGGACCGCTACACCGGGGAGTAGGTATCCCACAGTGTACGGCAGTGGCTATGACAGACAGCGGCTGGAGTAAAGCAAGTCTCCTATAGGAGGATTCAAAGCTGTGCACCACAAAAATGACTTGATTTAAATCTATGCCTTGCTTAATTACAAATAATTAAAGTGGACCAACACCCAGGGCGGATCGGCCCGGGACTCTATAAGAACCCCCCAGGAAGCCCACAAATCCTACCTTTTCCACGTCCGATCGGGGTGCCCCACGGAAGTGGGCCAAAACCCAGGATAGTCAAAATCCTGGGTGTTGGTCCACTTTAAAACCATTAAAATCCTTTAAACTTGATCAGGGATCAGCTAATCATGGCAGCAGGTAATCAAAACTATTGCCCCATGTAATGATTTGATTTGACGATTATCCACCAATATGCTCATAGTAAAAAAATAAAAAAAAACCAAAAAGAAATCTCTTATAATTTTGATAATTGTTGTTATTGTGTGGTATAGCTGATCATATATCAAGAAATCTATTATGCTACATATAATCAACATGTATAGGTGTTATCGACAGTAAATGTTATGTGGGGTTTCTAATAATATTGCTAATAATTCTGAGCGGCTCTGGCGCTCCAGTACTGGTGACTAAAAAAAAAAAAAAGGGGAGGAGTAGAAAGGAAAAAAAAAATGCGTGGCATGTGGGTGATTTTATACATTCGTCCTGTGCCACTCAGGACAAAAGATGAGTAAATCGCCCTGGCATTTAAGTGACGGATATGGGCAAAAGGTGAGTTCATGGCGAGTAAAGTGTTCATTCGCTACGTCTAAAATGAATGCCGCTATACCGGACGATCCAGGAATATTCATCAAATAAAAGCTTCCGCTAAGTTAAAGCGAGAATGACCGTTAAATCCTTACAACGCTTAGCCACAAAACTGCATATGCAAATCAGTTTGCTTGCTGCAGAGGATTCTGGGAGCTGGCTCTCGGCGGAGCTCCGCTGGACACTGCTCTTTGGGCGAGCGCAGGCTGCATTGGGAGGACGCCAATACGCTGTAGGAGCGGGGAAAGGTGAGTTAGTTGGGGCCACCTGGTGGTGGCCAGTGTTCCCTTTTAAGGTGCTCGGAGCGCGGCCGCTTCTGCCTCCCCGCTCACTGCATACTTCAAGCCGCGCCTAGCAACAGCTGTCAGCTTGAGAGGAACTATGGCTGGGGCAGTATTTTGAAAATACCCGCCCCTTCCTTCCCTCCCTGGGTGATTGGCAGCTGGCAAGAGCCAACCAGGATGAAGAGCTGAGGCGGCAGGATCACCCCCTCCAGGAGCGATATCAGGAATGCAGTATGGAAGTTTTACATACACTTGTGCATGTGTCAGTGAGAGCAGGGGGAGGGACCTGTAGTTACAGTAATGTCATATACTGCACAGCCTGCAATCACCGTTCTATAGGCAAGGAAAAAAATAATGGCTAGGCATGACATGACAAAGCTCCTGTACATCTCCCCTCCTCTGTCCCTTGCTGCCCAATTTACCTATGTCCCACACCCCAACCCTATCTGCACCCTATGTATCTGTTCATCAACCCTATCAGCATCCTATGTATCTGTACTCTAACCCTATCTGCATCCTATGTTTCTGTACCCCAACCCTATCAGCATCCTATGTATCTGTACTCCAACCCTATCAGCATCCTATGTATCTGTACCCCAACCCTATCAGCATCCTATGTGTCTGTTCATCAACCCTATCAGCATCCTATGTATCTGTACATCAACCCTATCGGCATCCTATGTATCTGTACATCAACCCTAGCCATTTATTTAGGCCTGGTGCAGGAGCATGCATCAGCTTGGAATTGCCAGAATGCTACATTTTACAGCCACCCCAGGAGATTGCACACAGTGGGGCATCCCAAATCGGGACGCTCCGGGGAGAAGCAATAAGCCGACCGGATTTTTTTTTTTTTGGGGGGGGGGGCTCCAATATGGGTTTTGATCCGCTTTAAAGTAGACTGAAACCCACCGGCCCCGGAGTTTAAAAGGGTCCTTCCCTGGGGCATCCCAAATTCTGATGCCCCTCTGTGCGAATCTCTCTGGCTCGTTGCAAATCTCGCCTTTCCCCTTGCTCTCACTCGCCACATCCCCGGCAGCTTTGGGCAAGGATCTCCTACAGCTGGTCTTCTGTGCTTTGGTCCGCTTTAAGCATTTAAAGCAGACCAAAACCCAAGCCACCCGGCCCTAGAGTCCAAAAGACTCCAGGTCTGTGTGGAACCCCTGGGGTCACCCCTAATCTTCCATCCACTCTTCTGCCGACCCACATTCACGTCTCCCACCTATGTGCCTGCCTGACCTCTGGAACACAAGGAGGGACAAAAATGTACTGATCCTCAAGGCTAAAAGTAGGTGGGTCATTAAGGGGTTAAAGAACGTTTCACAAACCGTAGATATGCGCCACCTTTATCCACATAAGACAGATTCCAGGTATGCAATAAAAAAGTGAGACATTTTCGGGACGGCGTCTTCATTTTTATGTGTCAGTTAAGTGGTTCAAAACCTGTGATTTTCACTCTTTGGGATGCCCTGCTGCATGACACCCCACCATTTGCCCGATATGACACACCTTGCCGCCATTCTGCTTGCACAGGCGTGGCTCCCCTCCAATCAGGCTCTTCCGCCACGCATACTAATGCCTGGCTGGAGAAGCTGAATGGAACCTCAGGCCCACTGGCTATTGGCTCGCACAGTCTGAGAAAAATGCCAGTGATGCCACCGCCAACTGCGCATGCGCTGTGGGCTCATTGGCGAGGTAAGCATGTCGGGACACTGGGGGGCGGGGTTCACACAGCGAGGCACCCCAAATCAGGAGTGAATACAAACTGGACTCTATACAATTCCATGGCCGGCCGATAGATTCCCTTCCCCCTTCAGGATGCCCCGCTGTGTGAAACCCCCCCAGGCCGTCCCCTGGTATACCCACCTTCCATCCCACTCCAACGGCCCATGGGCGAGCAGCAGCCACATCCCCGCTCGCTATCCCTTTGGCAGGACGCTTGCCCGCACGGTTCGGCTGCTCAGACACACTGATTAGATGCATACGTTGTAGGACCGGGGGGGGGGCCTGGAGGGTTTCATATAGTGGGGCATTCTGCATCGGGGTGCCCCTGGGGAAAGGACCAAAACCCGGGATAGTCAAAATCCTAAAAGTCTAAAAGTTTATTTATTTTTTTTTTACTTTAAAAGTTAAAAATAAAAAATTCCGGCTGCATGCTTATTAATGACCTACTCACCTTACCGGACCGCTACACCGGGGAGTAGGTATCCCACAGTGTACGGCAGTGGCTATGACAGACAGCGGCTGGAGTAAAGCAAGTCTCCTATAGGAGGATTCAAAGCTGTGCACCACAAAAATGACTTGATTTAAATCTATGCCTTGCTTAATTACAAATAATTAAAGTGGACCAACACCCAGGGCGGATCGGCCCGGGACTCTATAAGAACCCCCCAGGAAGCCCACAAATCCTACCTTTTCCACGTCCGATCGGGGTGCCCCACGGAAGTGGGCCAAAACCCAGGATAGTCAAAATCCTGGGTGTTGGTCCACTTTAAAACCATTAAAATCCTTTAAACTTGATCAGGGATCAGCTAATCATGGCAGCAGGTAATCAAAACTATTGCCCCATGTAATGATTTGATTTGACGATTATCCACCAATATGCTCATAGTAAAAAAATAAAAAAAACCCAAAAAGAAATCTCTTATAATTTTGATAATTGTTGTTATTGTGTGGTATAGCTGATCATATATCAAGAAATCTATTATGCTACATATAATCAACATGTATAGGTGTTATCGACAGTAAATGTTATGTGGGGTTTCTAATAATATTGCTAATAATTCTGAGCGGCTCTGGCGCTCCAGTACTGGTGACTAAAAAAAAAAAAAAGGGGAGGAGTAGAAAGGAAAAAAAAAATGCGTGGCATGTGGGTGATTTTATACATTCGTCCTGTGCCACTCAGGACAAAAGATGAGTAAATCGCCCTGGCATTTAAGTGACGGATATGGGCAAAAGGTGAGTTCATGGCGAGTAAAGTGTTCATTCGCTACGTCTAAAATGAATGCCGCTATACCGGACGATCCAGGAATATTCATGAAATAAAAGCTTCCGCTAAGTTAAAGCGAGAATGACCGTTAAATCCTTACAACGCTTAGCCACAAAACTGCATATGCAAATCAGTTTGCTTGCTGCAGAGGATTCTGGGAGCTGGCTCTCGGCGGAGCTCCGCTGGACACTGCTCTTTGGGCGAGCGCAGGCTGCATTGGGAGGACGCCAATACGCTGTAGGAGCGGGGAAAGGTGAGTTAGTTGGGGCCACCTGGTGGTGGCCAGTGTTCCCTTTTAAGGTGCTCGGAGCGCGGCCGCTTCTGCCTCCCCGCTCACTGCATACTTCAAGCCGCGCCTAGCAACAGCTGTCAGCTTGAGAGGAACTATGGCTGGGGCAGTATTTTGAAAATACCCGCCCCTTCCTTCCCTCCCTGGGTGATTGGCAGCTGGCAAGAGCCAACCAGGATGAAGAGCTGAGGCGGCAGGATCACCCCCTCCAGGAGCGATATCAGGAATGCAGTATGGAAGTTTTACATACACTTGTGCATGTGTCAGTGAGAGCAGGGGGAGGGACCTGTAGTTACAGTAATGTCATATACTGCACAGCCTGCAATCACCGTTCTATAGGCAAGGAAAAAAATAATGGCTAGGCATGACATGACAAAGCTCCTGTACATCTCCCCTCCTCTGTCCCTTGCTGCCCAATTTACCTATGTCCCACACCCCAACCCTATCTGCACCCTATGTATCTGTTCATCAACCCTATCAGCATCCTATGTATCTGTACTCTAACCCTATCTGCATCCTATGTTTCTGTACCCCAACCCTATCAGCATCCTATGTATCTGTACTCCAACCCTATCAGCATCCTATGTATCTGTACCCCAACCCTATCAGCATCCTATGTGTCTGTTCATCAACCCTATCAGCATCCTATGTATCTGTACATCAACCCTATCGGCATCCTATGTATCTGTACATCAACCCTAGCCATTTATTTAGGCCTGGTGCAGGAGCATGCATCAGCTTGGAATTGCCAGAATGCTACATTTTACAGCCACCCCAGGAGATTGCACACAGTGGGGCATCCCAAATCGGGACGCTCCGGGGAGAAGCAATAAGCCGACCGGATTTTTTTTTTTTTGGGGGGGGGGGCTCCAATATGGGTTTTGATCCGCTTTAAAGTAGACTGAAACCCACCGGCCCCGGAGTTTAAAAGGGTCCTTCCCTGGGGCATCCCAAATTCTGATGCCCCTCTGTGCGAATCTCTCTGGCTCGTTGCAAATCTCGCCTTTCCCCTTGCTCTCACTCGCCACATCCCCGGCAGCTTTGGGCAAGGATCTCCTACAGCTGGTCTTCTGTGCTTTGGTCCGCTTTAAGCATTTAAAGCAGACCAAAACCCAAGCCACCCGGCCCTAGAGTCCAAAAGACTCCAGGTCTGTGTGGAACCCCTGGGGTCACCCCTAATCTTCCATCCACTCTTCTGCCGACCCACATTCACGTCTCCCACCTATGTGCCTGCCTGACCTCTGGAACACAAGGAGGGACAAAAATGTACTGATCCTCAAGGCTAAAAGTAGGTGGGTCATTAAGGGGTTAAAGAACGTTTCACAAACCGTAGATATGCGCCACCTTTATCCACATAAGACAGATTCCAGGTATGCAATAAAAAAGTGAGACATTTTCGGGACGGCGTCTTCATTTTTATGTGTCAGTTAAGTGGTTCAAAACCTGTGATTTTCACTCTTTGGGATGCCCTGCTGCATGACACCCCACCATTTGCCCGATATGACACACCTTGCCGCCATTCTGCTTGCACAGGCGTGGCTCCCCTCCAATCAGGCTCTTCCGCCACGCATACTAATGCCTGGCTGGAGAAGCTGAATGGAACCTCAGGCCCACTGGCTATTGGCTCGCACAGTCTGAGAAAAATGCCAGTGATGCCACCGCCAACTGCGCATGCGCTGTGGGCTCATTGGCGAGGTAAGCATGTCGGGACACTGGGGGGCGGGGTTCACACAGCGAGGCACCCCAAATCAGGAGTGAATACAAACTGGACTCTATACAATTCCATGGCCGGCCGATAGATTCCCTTCCCCCTTCAGGATGCCCCGCTGTGTGAAACCCCCCCAGGCCGTCCCCTGGTATACCCACCTTCCATCCCACTCCAACGGCCCATGGGCGAGCAGCAGCCACATCCCCGCTCGCTATCCCTTTGGCAGGACGCTTGCCCGCACGGTTCGGCTGCTCAGACACACTGATTAGATGCATACGTTGTAGGACCGGGGGGGGGGCCTGGAGGGTTTCATATAGTGGGGCATTCTGCATCGGGGTGCCCCTGGGGAAAGGACCAAAACCCGGGATAGTCAAAATCCTAAAAGTCTAAAAGTTTATTTATTTTTTTTTTACTTTAAAAGTTAAAAATAAAAAATTCCGGCTGCATGCTTATTAATGACCTACTCACCTTACCGGACCGCTACACCGGGGAGTAGGTATCCCACAGTGTACGGCAGTGGCTATGACAGACAGCGGCTGGAGTAAAGCAAGTCTCCTATAGGAGGATTCAAAGCTGTGCACCACAAAAATGACTTGATTTAAATCTATGCCTTGCTTAATTACAAATAATTAAAGTGGACCAACACCCAGGGCGGATCGGCCCGGGACTCTATAAGAACCCCCCAGGAAGCCCACAAATCCTACCTTTTCCACGTCCGATCGGGGTGCCCCACGGAAGTGGGCCAAAACCCAGGATAGTCAAAATCCTGGGTGTTGGTCCACTTTAAAACCATTAAAATCCTTTAAACTTGATCAGGGATCAGCTAATCATGGCAGCAGGTAATCAAAACTATTGCCCCATGTAATGATTTGATTTGACGATTATCCACCAATATGCTCATAGTAAAAAAATAAAAAAAAACCAAAAAGAAATCTCTTATAATTTTGATAATTGTTGTTATTGTGTGGTATAGCTGATCATATATCAAGAAATCTATTATGCTACATATAATCAACATGTATAGGTGTTATCGACAGTAAATGTTATGTGGGGTTTCTAATAATATTGCTAATAATTCTGAGCGGCTCTGGCGCTCCAGTACTGGTGACTAAAAAAAAAAAAAAGGGGAGGAGTAGAAAGGAAAAAAAAAATGCGTGGCATGTGGGTGATTTTATACATTCGTCCTGTGCCACTCAGGACAAAAGATGAGTAAATCGCCCTGGCATTTAAGTGACGGATATGGGCAAAAGGTGAGTTCATGGCGAGTAAAGTGTTCATTCGCTACGTCTAAAATGAATGCCGCTATACCGGACGATCCAGGAATATTCATCAAATAAAAGCTTCCGCTAAGTTAAAGCGAGAATGACCGTTAAATCCTTACAACGCTTAGCCACAAAACTGCATATGCAAATCAGTTTGCTTGCTGCAGAGGATTCTGGGAGCTGGCTCTCGGCGGAGCTCCGCTGGACACTGCTCTTTGGGCGAGCGCAGGCTGCATTGGGAGGACGCCAATACGCTGTAGGAGCGGGGAAAGGTGAGTTAGTTGGGGCCACCTGGTGGTGGCCAGTGTTCCCTTTTAAGGTGCTCGGAGCGCGGCCGCTTCTGCCTCCCCGCTCACTGCATACTTCAAGCCGCGCCTAGCAACAGCTGTCAGCTTGAGAGGAACTATGGCTGGGGCAGTATTTTGAAAATACCCGCCCCTTCCTTCCCTCCCTGGGTGATTGGCAGCTGGCAAGAGCCAACCAGGATGAAGAGCTGAGGCGGCAGGATCACCCCCTCCAGGAGCGATATCAGGAATGCAGTATGGAAGTTTTACATACACTTGTGCATGTGTCAGTGAGAGCAGGGGGAGGGACCTGTAGTTACAGTAATGTCATATACTGCACAGCCTGCAATCACCGTTCTATAGGCAAGGAAAAAAATAATGGCTAGGCATGACATGACAAAGCTCCTGTACATCTCCCCTCCTCTGTCCCTTGCTGCCCAATTTACCTATGTCCCACACCCCAACCCTATCTGCACCCTATGTATCTGTTCATCAACCCTATCAGCATCCTATGTATCTGTACTCTAACCCTATCTGCATCCTATGTTTCTGTACCCCAACCCTATCAGCATCCTATGTATCTGTACTCCAACCCTATCAGCATCCTATGTATCTGTACCCCAACCCTATCAGCATCCTATGTGTCTGTTCATCAACCCTATCAGCATCCTATGTATCTGTACATCAACCCTATCGGCATCCTATGTATCTGTACATCAACCCTAGCCATTTATTTAGGCCTGGTGCAGGAGCATGCATCAGCTTGGAATTGCCAGAATGCTACATTTTACAGCCACCCCAGGAGATTGCACACAGTGGGGCATCCCAAATCGGGACGCTCCGGGGAGAAGCAATAAGCCGACCGGATTTTTTTTTTTTTGGGGGGGGGGGCTCCAATATGGGTTTTGATCCGCTTTAAAGTAGACTGAAACCCACCGGCCCCGGAGTTTAAAAGGGTCCTTCCCTGGGGCATCCCAAATTCTGATGCCCCTCTGTGCGAATCTCTCTGGCTCGTTGCAAATCTCGCCTTTCCCCTTGCTCTCACTCGCCACATCCCCGGCAGCTTTGGGCAAGGATCTCCTACAGCTGGTCTTCTGTGCTTTGGTCCGCTTTAAGCATTTAAAGCAGACCAAAACCCAAGCCACCCGGCCCTAGAGTCCAAAAGACTCCAGGTCTGTGTGGAACCCCTGGGGTCACCCCTAATCTTCCATCCACTCTTCTGCCGACCCACATTCACGTCTCCCACCTATGTGCCTGCCTGACCTCTGGAACACAAGGAGGGACAAAAATGTACTGATCCTCAAGGCTAAAAGTAGGTGGGTCATTAAGGGGTTAAAGAACGTTTCACAAACCGTAGATATGCGCCACCTTTATCCACATAAGACAGATTCCAGGTATGCAATAAAAAAGTGAGACATTTTCGGGACGGCGTCTTCATTTTTATGTGTCAGTTAAGTGGTTCAAAACCTGTGATTTTCACTCTTTGGGATGCCCTGCTGCATGACACCCCACCATTTGCCCGATATGACACACCTTGCCGCCATTCTGCTTGCACAGGCGTGGCTCCCCTCCAATCAGGCTCTTCCGCCACGCATACTAATGCCTGGCTGGAGAAGCTGAATGGAACCTCAGGCCCACTGGCTATTGGCTCGCACAGTCTGAGAAAAATGCCAGTGATGCCACCGCCAACTGCGCATGCGCTGTGGGCTCATTGGCGAGGTAAGCATGTCGGGACACTGGGGGGCGGGGTTCACACAGCGAGGCACCCCAAATCAGGAGTGAATACAAACTGGACTCTATACAATTCCATGGCCGGCCGATAGATTCCCTTCCCCCTTCAGGATGCCCCGCTGTGTGAAACCCCCCCAGGCCGTCCCCTGGTATACCCACCTTCCATCCCACTCCAACGGCCCATGGGCGAGCAGCAGCCACATCCCCGCTCGCTATCCCTTTGGCAGGACGCTTGCCCGCACGGTTCGGCTGCTCAGACACACTGATTAGATGCATACGTTGTAGGACCGGGGGGGGGCCTGGAGGGTTTCATATAGTGGGGCATTCTGCATCGGGGTGCCCCTGGGGAAAGGACCAAAACCCGGGATAGTCAAAATCCTAAAAGTCTAAAAGTTTATTTATTTTTTTTTTACTTTAAAAGTTAAAAATAAAAAATTCCGGCTGCATGCTTATTAATGACCTACTCACCTTACCGGACCGCTACACCGGGGAGTAGGTATCCCACAGTGTACGGCAGTGGCTATGACAGACAGCGGCTGGAGTAAAGCAAGTCTCCTATAGGAGGATTCAAAGCTGTGCACCACAAAAATGACTTGATTTAAATCTATGCCTTGCTTAATTACAAATAATTAAAGTGGACCAACACCCAGGGCGGATCGGCCCGGGACTCTATAAGAACCCCCCAGGAAGCCCACAAATCCTACCTTTTCCACGTCCGATCGGGGTGCCCCACGGAAGTGGGCCAAAACCCAGGATAGTCAAAATCCTGGGTGTTGGTCCACTTTAAAACCATTAAAATCCTTTAAACTTGATCAGGGATCAGCTAATCATGGCAGCAGGTAATCAAAACTATTGCCCCATGTAATGATTTGATTTGACGATTATCCACCAATATGCTCATAGTAAAAAAATAAAAAAAACCCAAAAAGAAATCTCTTATAATTTTGATAATTGTTGTTATTGTGTGGTATAGCTGATCATATATCAAGAAATCTATTATGCTACATATAATCAACATGTATAGGTGTTATCGACAGTAAATGTTATGTGGGGTTTCTAATAATATTGCTAATAATTCTGAGCGGCTCTGGCGCTCCAGTACTGGTGACTAAAAAAAAAAAAAAGGGGAGGAGTAGAAAGGAAAAAAAAAATGCGTGGCATGTGGGTGATTTTATACATTCGTCCTGTGCCACTCAGGACAAAAGATGAGTAAATCGCCCTGGCATTTAAGTGACGGATATGGGCAAAAGGTGAGTTCATGGCGAGTAAAGTGTTCATTCGCTACGTCTAAAATGAATGCCGCTATACCGGACGATCCAGGAATATTCATCAAATAAAAGCTTCCGCTAAGTTAAAGCGAGAATGACCGTTAAATCCTTACAACGCTTAGCCACAAAACTGCATATGCAAATCAGTTTGCTTGCTGCAGAGGATTCTGGGAGCTGGCTCTCGGCGGAGCTCCGCTGGACACTGCTCTTTGGGCGAGCGCAGGCTGCATTGGGAGGACGCCAATACGCTGTAGGAGCGGGGAAAGGTGAGTTAGTTGGGGCCACCTGGTGGTGGCCAGTGTTCCCTTTTAAGGTGCTCGGAGCGCGGCCGCTTCTGCCTCCCCGCTCACTGCATACTTCAAGCCGCGCCTAGCAACAGCTGTCAGCTTGAGAGGAACTATGGCTGGGGCAGTATTTTGAAAATACCCGCCCCTTCCTTCCCTCCCTGGGTGATTGGCAGCTGGCAAGAGCCAACCAGGATGAAGAGCTGAGGCGGCAGGATCACCCCCTCCAGGAGCGATATCAGGAATGCAGTATGGAAGTTTTACATACACTTGTGCATGTGTCAGTGAGAGCAGGGGGAGGGACCTGTAGTTACAGTAATGTCATATACTGCACAGCCTGCAATCACCGTTCTATAGGCAAGGAAAAAAATAATGGCTAGGCATGACATGACAAAGCTCCTGTACATCTCCCCTCCTCTGTCCCTTGCTGCCCAATTTACCTATGTCCCACACCCCAACCCTATCTGCACCCTATGTATCTGTTCATCAACCCTATCAGCATCCTATGTATCTGTACTCTAACCCTATCTGCATCCTATGTTTCTGTACCCCAACCCTATCAGCATCCTATGTATCTGTACTCCAACCCTATCAGCATCCTATGTATCTGTACCCCAACCCTATCAGCATCCTATGTGTCTGTTCATCAACCCTATCAGCATCCTATGTATCTGTACATCAACCCTATCGGCATCCTATGTATCTGTACATCAACCCTAGCCATTTATTTAGGCCTGGTGCAGGAGCATGCATCAGCTTGGAATTGCCAGAATGCTACATTTTACAGCCACCCCAGGAGATTGCACACAGTGGGGCATCCCAAATCGGGACGCTCCGGGGAGAAGCAATAAGCCGACCGGATTTTTTTTTTTTTGGGGGGGGGGGCTCCAATATGGGTTTTGATCCGCTTTAAAGTAGACTGAAACCCACCGGCCCCGGAGTTTAAAAGGGTCCTTCCCTGGGGCATCCCAAATTCTGATGCCCCTCTGTGCGAATCTCTCTGGCTCGTTGCAAATCTCGCCTTTCCCCTTGCTCTCACTCGCCACATCCCCGGCAGCTTTGGGCAAGGATCTCCTACAGCTGGTCTTCTGTGCTTTGGTCCGCTTTAAGCATTTAAAGCAGACCAAAACCCAAGCCACCCGGCCCTAGAGTCCAAAAGACTCCAGGTCTGTGTGGAACCCCTGGGGTCACCCCTAATCTTCCATCCACTCTTCTGCCGACCCACATTCACGTCTCCCACCTATGTGCCTGCCTGACCTCTGGAACACAAGGAGGGACAAAAATGTACTGATCCTCAAGGCTAAAAGTAGGTGGGTCATTAAGGGGTTAAAGAACGTTTCACAAACCGTAGATATGCGCCACCTTTATCCACATAAGACAGATTCCAGGTATGCAATAAAAAAGTGAGACATTTTCGGGACGGCGTCTTCATTTTTATGTGTCAGTTAAGTGGTTCAAAACCTGTGATTTTCACTCTTTGGGATGCCCTGCTGCATGACACCCCACCATTTGCCCGATATGACACACCTTGCCGCCATTCTGCTTGCACAGGCGTGGCTCCCCTCCAATCAGGCTCTTCCGCCACGCATACTAATGCCTGGCTGGAGAAGCTGAATGGAACCTCAGGCCCACTGGCTATTGGCTCGCACAGTCTGAGAAAAATGCCAGTGATGCCACCGCCAACTGCGCATGCGCTGTGGGCTCATTGGCGAGGTAAGCATGTCGGGACACTGGGGGGCGGGGTTCACACAGCGAGGCACCCCAAATCAGGAGTGAATACAAACTGGACTCTATACAATTCCATGGCCGGCCGATAGATTCCCTTCCCCCTTCAGGATGCCCCGCTGTGTGAAACCCCCCCAGGCCGTCCCCTGGTATACCCACCTTCCATCCCACTCCAACGGCCCATGGGCGAGCAGCAGCCACATCCCCGCTCGCTATCCCTTTGGCAGGACGCTTGCCCGCACGGTTCGGCTGCTCAGACACACTGATTAGATGCATACGTTGTAGGACCGGGGGGGGGGCCTGGAGGGTTTCATATAGTGGGGCATTCTGCATCGGGGTGCCCCTGGGGAAAGGACCAAAACCCGGGATAGTCAAAATCCTAAAAGTCTAAAAGTTTATTTATTTTTTTTTTACTTTAAAAGTTAAAAATAAAAAATTCCGGCTGCATGCTTATTAATGACCTACTCACCTTACCGGACCGCTACACCGGGGAGTAGGTATCCCACAGTGTACGGCAGTGGCTATGACAGACAGCGGCTGGAGTAAAGCAAGTCTCCTATAGGAGGATTCAAAGCTGTGCACCACATAAAATGACTTGATTTAAATCTATGCCTTGCTTAATTACAAATAATTAAAGTGGACCAACACCCAGGGCGGATCGGCCCGGGACTCTATAAGAACCCCCCAGGAAGCCCACAAATCCTACCTTTTCCACGTCCGATCGGGGTGCCCCACGGAAGTGGGCCAAAACCCAGGATAGTCAAAATCCTGGGTGTTGGTCCACTTTAAAACCATTAAAATCCTTTAAACTTGATCAGGGATCAGCTAATCATGGCAGCAGGTAATCAAAACTATTGCCCCATGTAATGATTTGATTTGACGATTATCCACCAATATGCTCATAGTAAAAAAATAAAAAAAACCCAAAAAGAAATCTCTTATAATTTTGATAATTGTTGTTATTGTGTGGTATAGCTGATCATATATCAAGAAATCTATTATGCTACATATAATCAACATGTATAGGTGTTATCGACAGTAAATGTTATGTGGGGTTTCTAATAATATTGCTAATAATTCTGAGCGGCTCTGGCGCTCCAGTACTGGTGACTAAAAAAAAAAAAAAGGGGAGGAGTAGAAAGGAAAAAAAAAATGCGTGGCATGTGGGTGATTTTATACATTCGTCCTGTGCCACTCAGGACAAAAGATGAGTAAATCGCCCTGGCATTTAAAGGAGCAGTATCGCGAATTTTTCTTGGTGACTTATATTTAAATGGTACTTTGAATGTAGATAAGTGTTGGAGTAAGAATTACAAATGTAGAAAAAAATTATGTGTGTGTTGAGCAGCTGGAGACTAATAGCTGATGTTTATGTCTTGTCAGTGTCGGGCGCCGACACTCTGGCCTGTTCCACACTGAGGAGAGGGGTGCAACAATGTATCAGTTCCACGCTGAGGAGAATGTATCAAAGTCTCAGCTGTTCAGTGCTGGCAGCCGTCCAGCATAAGATAACAACATTGCAACATTGCCTGGCCAGAACTTATATCTAAAACAGAGAGAAAAGCTCTAGAAGTCATTTAGCTGATTTTGACAGTTTTCCCTTCATGTTGGCTCTGCTGCAAAATTGTTCAGTTTACCATTTTCTCTTTTTTTTTCCATATGATCTTTCTTTCAGCTTTGTGTGTTTTGAGCAAAGCCCAACCCAGGATTTTCACTATCTGGAGTTTTGTTTTGTGCCCCTAGGGGCATCCCGACTTGGGATGCCCTGATATGTGAAATCCCCAAGTTCGCCTGTGAAAACGTACCTTTCCCTGTCCCACAGCGCATGCGCGGGCTCTCATCCAATCAGTGCTGTTTGCACACAGATGAGGAGCCTGAGCAGTAACCTTCCTGGCCGCCCGGCCTGTCTAAATGACTATCTGCGTGAGCGCGCCAGAAAAATGGGGGGGTCTGTGGTTATCCAGGGGTCGTTTCACACAGTGGGGCATCCTGATTTAGAATGGGGTTTTGTTCCACTTTAATACTTTTAGATTTTCCTTCACAGTTATTCAAAGAAGAATTTCAGTCGTTTTCAGTCAGTTTAGTTTATTTTGTATAGATTTTACACATTTGAGTCACCTGGTCTCATAACAAAAGCAGCACCTCACACACACACAGCCGTTACAGTGTCAGCCTCTGAGGTAAAGTGTTGCTAGGAGACCAGTGGGCTAAATGAAGCAGCTCACTAAATACAAGCCAGCAGATCCCCCTATTCAGCAAATGGACTGAGCTATTATAATTATACAATTTAAAAGAGAGGCATATATTTTTTTCTTTTTCTATCGCCAGATTATTTATACACATGTTATAAGCTATTGTATGGCTATTTAATTATTTATCTTTTTTTAATGCAAATTTCGCGATACTGCTCCTTTAAGTGACGGATATGGGCAAAAGGTGAGTTCATGGCGAGTAAAGTGTTCATTCGCTACGTCTAAAATGAATGCCGCTATACCGGACGATCCAGGAATATTCATCAAATAAAAGCTTCCGCTAAGTTAAAGCGAGAATGACCGTTAAATCCTTACAACGCTTAGCCACAAAACTGCATATGCAAATCAGTTTGCTTGCTGCAGAGGATTCTGGGAGCTGGCTCTCGGCGGAGCTCCGCTGGACACTGCTCTTTGGGCGAGCGCAGGCTGCATTGGGAGGACGCCAATACGCTGTAGGAGCGGGGAAAGGTGAGTTAGTTGGGGCCACCTGGTGGTGGCCAGTGTTCCCTTTTAAGGTGCTCGGAGCGCGGCCGCTTCTGCCTCCCCGCTCACTGCATACTTCAAGCCGCGCCTAGCAACAGCTGTCAGCTTGAGAGGAACTATGGCTGGGGCAGTATTTTGAAAATACCCGCCCCTTCCTTCCCTCCCTGGGTGATTGGCAGCTGGCAAGAGCCAACCAGGATGAAGAGCTGAGGCGGCAGGATCACCCCCTCCAGGAGCGATATCAGGAATGCAGTATGGAAGTTTTACATACACTTGTGCATGTGTCAGTGAGAGCAGGGGGAGGGACCTGTAGTTACAGTAATGTCATATACTGCACAGCCTGCAATCACCGTTCTATAGGCAAGGAAAAAAATAATGGCTAGGCATGACATGACAAAGCTCCTGTACATCTCCCCTCCTCTGTCCCTTGCTGCCCAATTTACCTATGTCCCACACCCCAACCCTATCTGCACCCTATGTATCTGTTCATCAACCCTATCAGCATCCTATGTATCTGTACTCTAACCCTATCTGCATCCTATGTTTCTGTACCCCAACCCTATCAGCATCCTATGTATCTGTACTCCAACCCTATCAGCATCCTATGTATCTGTACCCCAACCCTATCAGCATCCTATGTGTCTGTTCATCAACCCTATCAGCATCCTATGTATCTGTACATCAACCCTATCGGCATCCTATGTATCTGTACATCAACCCTAGCCATTTATTTAGGCCTGGTGCAGGAGCATGCATCAGCTTGGAATTGCCAGAATGCTACATTTTACAGCCACCCCAGGAGATTGCACACAGTGGGGCATCCCAAATCGGGACGCTCCGGGGAGAAGCAATAAGCCGACCGGATTTTTTTTTTTTTGGGGGGGGGGGCTCCAATATGGGTTTTGATCCGCTTTAAAGTAGACTGAAACCCACCGGCCCCGGAGTTTAAAAGGGTCCTTCCCTGGGGCATCCCAAATTCTGATGCCCCTCTGTGCGAATCTCTCTGGCTCGTTGCAAATCTCGCCTTTCCCCTTGCTCTCACTCGCCACATCCCCGGCAGCTTTGGGCAAGGATCTCCTACAGCTGGTCTTCTGTGCTTTGGTCCGCTTTAAGCATTTAAAGCAGACCAAAACCCAAGCCACCCGGCCCTAGAGTCCAAAAGACTCCAGGTCTGTGTGGAACCCCTGGGGTCACCCCTAATCTTCCATCCACTCTTCTGCCGACCCACATTCACGTCTCCCACCTATGTGCCTGCCTGACCTCTGGAACACAAGGAGGGACAAAAATGTACTGATCCTCAAGGCTAAAAGTAGGTGGGTCATTAAGGGGTTAAAGAACGTTTCACAAACCGTAGATATGCGCCACCTTTATCCACATAAGACAGATTCCAGGTATGCAATAAAAAAGTGAGACATTTTCGGGACGGCGTCTTCATTTTTATGTGTCAGTTAAGTGGTTCAAAACCTGTGATTTTCACTCTTTGGGATGCCCTGCTGCATGACACCCCACCATTTGCCCGATATGACACACCTTGCCGCCATTCTGCTTGCACAGGCGTGGCTCCCCTCCAATCAGGCTCTTCCGCCACGCATACTAATGCCTGGCTGGAGAAGCTGAATGGAACCTCAGGCCCACTGGCTATTGGCTCGCACAGTCTGAGAAAAATGCCAGTGATGCCACCGCCAACTGCGCATGCGCTGTGGGCTCATTGGCGAGGTAAGCATGTCGGGACACTGGGGGGCGGGGTTCACACAGCGAGGCACCCCAAATCAGGAGTGAATACAAACTGGACTCTATACAATTCCATGGCCGGCCGATAGATTCCCTTCCCCCTTCAGGATGCCCCGCTGTGTGAAACCCCCCCAGGCCGTCCCCTGGTATACCCACCTTCCATCCCACTCCAACGGCCCATGGGCGAGCAGCAGCCACATCCCCGCTCGCTATCCCTTTGGCAGGACGCTTGCCCGCACGGTTCGGCTGCTCAGACACACTGATTAGATGCATACGTTGTAGGACCGGGGGGGGGGCCTGGAGGGTTTCATATAGTGGGGCATTCTGCATCGGGGTGCCCCTGGGGAAAGGACCAAAACCCGGGATAGTCAAAATCCTAAAAGTCTAAAAGTTTATTTATTTTTTTTTTACTTTAAAAGTTAAAAATAAAAAATTCCGGCTGCATGCTTATTAATGACCTACTCACCTTACCGGACCGCTACACCGGGGAGTAGGTATCCCACAGTGTACGGCAGTGGCTATGACAGACAGCGGCTGGAGTAAAGCAAGTCTCCTATAGGAGGATTCAAAGCTGTGCACCACATAAAATGACTTGATTTAAATCTATGCCTTGCTTAATTACAAATAATTAAAGTGGACCAACACCCAGGGCGGATCGGCCCGGGACTCTATAAGAACCCCCCAGGAAGCCCACAAATCCTACCTTTTCCACGTCCGATCGGGGTGCCCCACGGAAGTGGGCCAAAACCCAGGATAGTCAAAATCCTGGGTGTTGGTCCACTTTAAAACCATTAAAATCCTTTAAACTTGATCAGGGATCAGCTAATCATGGCAGCAGGTAATCAAAACTATTGCCCCATGTAATGATTTGATTTGACGATTATCCACCAATATGCTCATAGTAAAAAAATAAAAAAAACCCAAAAAGAAATCTCTTATAATTTTGATAATTGTTGTTATTGTGTGGTATAGCTGATCATATATCAAGAAATCTATTATGCTACATATAATCAACATGTATAGGTGTTATCGACAGTAAATGTTATGTGGGGTTTCTAATAATATTGCTAATAATTCTGAGCGGCTCTGGCGCTCCAGTACTGGTGACTAAAAAAAAAAAAAAGGGGAGGAGTAGAAAGGAAAAAAAAAATGCGTGGCATGTGGGTGATTTTATACATTCGTCCTGTGCCACTCAGGACAAAAGATGAGTAAATCGCCCTGGCATTTAAGTGACGGATATGGGCAAAAGGTGAGTTCATGGCGAGTAAAGTGTTCATTCGCTACGTCTAAAATGAATGCCGCTATACCGGACGATCCAGGAATATTCATCAAATAAAAGCTTCCGCTAAGTTAAAGCGAGAATGACCGTTAAATCCTTACAACGCTTAGCCACAAAACTGCATATGCAAATCAGTTTGCTTGCTGCAGAGGATTCTGGGAGCTGGCTCTCGGCGGAGCTCCGCTGGACACTGCTCTTTGGGCGAGCGCAGGCTGCATTGGGAGGACGCCAATACGCTGTAGGAGCGGGGAAAGGTGAGTTAGTTGGGGCCACCTGGTGGTGGCCAGTGTTCCCTTTTAAGGTGCTCGGAGCGCGGCCGCTTCTGCCTCCCCGCTCACTGCATACTTCAAGCCGCGCCTAGCAACAGCTGTCAGCTTGAGAGGAACTATGGCTGGGGCAGTATTTTGAAAATACCCGCCCCTTCCTTCCCTCCCTGGGTGATTGGCAGCTGGCAAGAGCCAACCAGGATGAAGAGCTGAGGCGGCAGGATCACCCCCTCCAGGAGCGATATCAGGAATGCAGTATGGAAGTTTTACATACACTTGTGCATGTGTCAGTGAGAGCAGGGGGAGGGACCTGTAGTTACAGTAATGTCATATACTGCACAGCCTGCAATCACCGTTCTATAGGCAAGGAAAAAAATAATGGCTAGGCATGACATGACAAAGCTCCTGTACATCTCCCCTCCTCTGTCCCTTGCTGCCCAATTTACCTATGTCCCACACCCCAACCCTATCTGCACCCTATGTATCTGTTCATCAACCCTATCAGCATCCTATGTATCTGTACTCTAACCCTATCTGCATCCTATGTTTCTGTACCCCAACCCTATCAGCATCCTATGTATCTGTACTCCAACCCTATCAGCATCCTATGTATCTGTACCCCAACCCTATCAGCATCCTATGTGTCTGTTCATCAACCCTATCAGCATCCTATGTATCTGTACATCAACCCTATCGGCATCCTATGTATCTGTACATCAACCCTAGCCATTTATTTAGGCCTGGTGCAGGAGCATGCATCAGCTTGGAATTGCCAGAATGCTACATTTTACAGCCACCCCAGGAGATTGCACACAGTGGGGCATCCCAAATCGGGACGCTCCGGGGAGAAGCAATAAGCCGACCGGATTTTTTTTTTTTTGGGGGGGGGGCTCCAATATGGGTTTTGATCCGCTTTAAAGTAGACTGAAACCCACCGGCCCCGGAGTTTAAAAGGGTCCTTCCCTGGGGCATCCCAAATTCTGATGCCCCTCTGTGCGAATCTCTCTGGCTCGTTGCAAATC
The DNA here is from genome assembly GCA_027917425.1 of Gastrophryne carolinensis. Classification (NCBI taxonomy): domain Eukaryota; kingdom Metazoa; phylum Chordata; class Amphibia; order Anura; family Microhylidae; genus Gastrophryne; species Gastrophryne carolinensis. The sequence continues at coordinate 47,414 of JAQIHN010000555.1, forward strand.
TCGCCTTTCCCCTTGCTCTCACTCGCCACATCCCCGGCAGCTTTGGGCAAGGATCTCCTACAGCTGGTCTTCTGTGCTTTGGTCCGCTTTAAGCATTTAAAGCAGACCAAAACCCAAGCCACCCGGCCCTAGAGTCCAAAAGACTCCAGGTCTGTGTGGAACCCCTGGGGTCACCCCTAATCTTCCATCCACTCTTCTGCCGACCCACATTCACGTCTCCCACCTATGTGCCTGCCTGACCTCTGGAACACAAGGAGGGACAAAAATGTACTGATCCTCAAGGCTAAAAGTAGGTGGGTCATTAAGGGGTTAAAGAACGTTTCACAAACCGTAGATATGCGCCACCTTTATCCACATAAGACAGATTCCAGGTATGCAATAAAAAAGTGAGACATTTTCGGGACGGCGTCTTCATTTTTATGTGTCAGTTAAGTGGTTCAAAACCTGTGATTTTCACTCTTTGGGATGCCCTGCTGCATGACACCCCACCATTTGCCCGATATGACACACCTTGCCGCCATTCTGCTTGCACAGGCGTGGCTCCCCTCCAATCAGGCTCTTCCGCCACGCATACTAATGCCTGGCTGGAGAAGCTGAATGGAACCTCAGGCCCACTGGCTATTGGCTCGCACAGTCTGAGAAAAATGCCAGTGATGCCACCGCCAACTGCGCATGCGCTGTGGGCTCATTGGCGAGGTAAGCATGTCGGGACACTGGGGGGCGGGGTTCACACAGCGAGGCACCCCAAATCAGGAGTGAATACAAACTGGACTCTATACAATTCCATGGCCGGCCGATAGATTCCCTTCCCCCTTCAGGATGCCCCGCTGTGTGAAACCCCCCCAGGCCGTCCCCTGGTATACCCACCTTCCATCCCACTCCAACGGCCCATGGGCGAGCAGCAGCCACATCCCCGCTCGCTATCCCTTTGGCAGGACGCTTGCCCGCACGGTTCGGCTGCTCAGACACACTGATTAGATGCATACGTTGTAGGACCGGGGGGGGGGCCTGGAGGGTTTCATATAGTGGGGCATTCTGCATCGGGGTGCCCCTGGGGAAAGGACCAAAACCCGGGATAGTCAAAATCCTAAAAGTCTAAAAGTTTATTTATTTTTTTTTTACTTTAAAAGTTAAAAATAAAAAATTCCGGCTGCATGCTTATTAATGACCTACTCACCTTACCGGACCGCTACACCGGGGAGTAGGTATCCCACAGTGTACGGCAGTGGCTATGACAGACAGCGGCTGGAGTAAAGCAAGTCTCCTATAGGAGGATTCAAAGCTGTGCACCACATAAAATGACTTGATTTAAATCTATGCCTTGCTTAATTACAAATAATTAAAGTGGACCAACACCCAGGGCGGATCGGCCCGGGACTCTATAAGAACCCCCCAGGAAGCCCACAAATCCTACCTTTTCCACGTCCGATCGGGGTGCCCCACGGAAGTGGGCCAAAACCCAGGATAGTCAAAATCCTGGGTGTTGGTCCACTTTAAAACCATTAAAATCCTTTAAACTTGATCAGGGATCAGCTAATCATGGCAGCAGGTAATCAAAACTATTGCCCCATGTAATGATTTGATTTGACGATTATCCACCAATATGCTCATAGTAAAAAAATAAAAAAAACCCAAAAAGAAATCTCTTATAATTTTGATAATTGTTGTTATTGTGTGGTATAGCTGATCATATATCAAGAAATCTATTATGCTACATATAATCAACATGTATAGGTGTTATCGACAGTAAATGTTATGTGGGGTTTCTAATAATATTGCTAATAATTCTGAGCGGCTCTGGCGCTCCAGTACTGGTGACTAAAAAAAAAAAAAAGGGGAGGAGTAGAAAGGAAAAAAAAAATGCGTGGCATGTGGGTGATTTTATACATTCGTCCTGTGCCACTCAGGACAAAAGATGAGTAAATCGCCCTGGCATTTAAGTGACGGATATGGGCAAAAGGTGAGTTCATGGCGAGTAAAGTGTTCATTCGCTACGTCTAAAATGAATGCCGCTATACCGGACGATCCAGGAATATTCATCAAATAAAAGCTTCCGCTAAGTTAAAGCGAGAATGACCGTTAAATCCTTACAACGCTTAGCCACAAAACTGCATATGCAAATCAGTTTGCTTGCTGCAGAGGATTCTGGGAGCTGGCTCTCGGCGGAGCTCCGCTGGACACTGCTCTTTGGGCGAGCGCAGGCTGCATTGGGAGGACGCCAATACGCTGTAGGAGCGGGGAAAGGTGAGTTAGTTGGGGCCACCTGGTGGTGGCCAGTGTTCCCTTTTAAGGTGCTCGGAGCGCGGCCGCTTCTGCCTCCCCGCTCACTGCATACTTCAAGCCGCGCCTAGCAACAGCTGTCAGCTTGAGAGGAACTATGGCTGGGGCAGTATTTTGAAAATACCCGCCCCTTCCTTCCCTCCCTGGGTGATTGGCAGCTGGCAAGAGCCAACCAGGATGAAGAGCTGAGGCGGCAGGATCACCCCCTCCAGGAGCGATATCAGGAATGCAGTATGGAAGTTTTACATACACTTGTGCATGTGTCAGTGAGAGCAGGGGGAGGGACCTGTAGTTACAGTAATGTCATATACTGCACAGCCTGCAATCACCGTTCTATAGGCAAGGAAAAAAATAATGGCTAGGCATGACATGACAAAGCTCCTGTACATCTCCCCTCCTCTGTCCCTTGCTGCCCAATTTACCTATGTCCCACACCCCAACCCTATCTGCACCCTATGTATCTGTTCATCAACCCTATCAGCATCCTATGTATCTGTACTCTAACCCTATCTGCATCCTATGTTTCTGTACCCCAACCCTATCAGCATCCTATGTATCTGTACTCCAACCCTATCAGCATCCTATGTATCTGTACCCCAACCCTATCAGCATCCTATGTGTCTGTTCATCAACCCTATCAGCATCCTATGTATCTGTACATCAACCCTATCGGCATCCTATGTATCTGTACATCAACCCTAGCCATTTATTTAGGCCTGGTGCAGGAGCATGCATCAGCTTGGAATTGCCAGAATGCTACATTTTACAGCCACCCCAGGAGATTGCACACAGTGGGGCATCCCAAATCGGGACGCTCCGGGGAGAAGCAATAAGCCGACCGGATTTTTTTTTTTTTGGGGGGGGGGCTCCAATATGGGTTTTGATCCGCTTTAAAGTAGACTGAAACCCACCGGCCCCGGAGTTTAAAAGGGTCCTTCCCTGGGGCATCCCAAATTCTGATGCCCCTCTGTGCGAATCTCTCTGGCTCGTTGCAAATCTCGCCTTTCCCCTTGCTCTCACTCGCCACATCCCCGGCAGCTTTGGGCAAGGATCTCCTACAGCTGGTCTTCTGTGCTTTGGTCCGCTTTAAGCATTTAAAGCAGACCAAAACCCAAGCCACCCGGCCCTAGAGTCCAAAAGACTCCAGGTCTGTGTGGAACCCCTGGGGTCACCCCTAATCTTCCATCCACTCTTCTGCCGACCCACATTCACGTCTCCCACCTATGTGCCTGCCTGACCTCTGGAACACAAGGAGGGACAAAAATGTACTGATCCTCAAGGCTAAAAGTAGGTGGGTCATTAAGGGGTTAAAGAACGTTTCACAAACCGTAGATATGCGCCACCTTTATCCACATAAGACAGATTCCAGGTATGCAATAAAAAAGTGAGACATTTTCGGGACGGCGTCTTCATTTTTATGTGTCAGTTAAGTGGTTCAAAACCTGTGATTTTCACTCTTTGGGATGCCCTGCTGCATGACACCCCACCATTTGCCCGATATGACACACCTTGCCGCCATTCTGCTTGCACAGGCGTGGCTCCCCTCCAATCAGGCTCTTCCGCCACGCATACTAATGCCTGGCTGGAGAAGCTGAATGGAACCTCAGGCCCACTGGCTATTGGCTCGCACAGTCTGAGAAAAATGCCAGTGATGCCACCGCCAACTGCGCATGCGCTGTGGGCTCATTGGCGAGGTAAGCATGTCGGGACACTGGGGGGCGGGGTTCACACAGCGAGGCACCCCAAATCAGGAGTGAATACAAACTGGACTCTATACAATTCCATGGCCGGCCGATAGATTCCCTTCCCCCTTCAGGATGCCCCGCTGTGTGAAACCCCCCCAGGCCGTCCCCTGGTATACCCACCTTCCATCCCACTCCAACGGCCCATGGGCGAGCAGCAGCCACATCCCCGCTCGCTATCCCTTTGGCAGGACGCTTGCCCGCACGGTTCGGCTGCTCAGACACACTGATTAGATGCATACGTTGTAGGACCGGGGGGGGGGCCTGGAGGGTTTCATATAGTGGGGCATTCTGCATCGGGGTGCCCCTGGGGAAAGGACCAAAACCCGGGATAGTCAAAATCCTAAAAGTCTAAAAGTTTATTTATTTTTTTTTTACTTTAAAAGTTAAAAATAAAAAATTCCGGCTGCATGCTTATTAATGACCTACTCACCTTACCGGACCGCTACACCGGGGAGTAGGTATCCCACAGTGTACGGCAGTGGCTATGACAGACAGCGGCTGGAGTAAAGCAAGTCTCCTATAGGAGGATTCAAAGCTGTGCACCACATAAAATGACTTGATTTAAATCTATGCCTTGCTTAATTACAAATAATTAAAGTGGACCAACACCCAGGGCGGATCGGCCCGGGACTCTATAAGAACCCCCCAGGAAGCCCACAAATCCTACCTTTTCCACGTCCGATCGGGGTGCCCCACGGAAGTGGGCCAAAACCCAGGATAGTCAAAATCCTGGGTGTTGGTCCACTTTAAAACCATTAAAATCCTTTAAACTTGATCAGGGATCAGCTAATCATGGCAGCAGGTAATCAAAACTATTGCCCCATGTAATGATTTGATTTGACGATTATCCACCAATATGCTCATAGTAAAAAAATAAAAAAAACCCAAAAAGAAATCTCTTATAATTTTGATAATTGTTGTTATTGTGTGGTATAGCTGATCATATATCAAGAAATCTATTATGCTACATATAATCAACATGTATAGGTGTTATCGACAGTAAATGTTATGTGGGGTTTCTAATAATATTGCTAATAATTCTGAGCGGCTCTGGCGCTCCAGTACTGGTGACTAAAAAAAAAAAAAAGGGGAGGAGTAGAAAGGAAAAAAAAAATGCGTGGCATGTGGGTGATTTTATACATTCGTCCTGTGCCACTCAGGACAAAAGATGAGTAAATCGCCCTGGCATTTAAGTGACGGATATGGGCAAAAGGTGAGTTCATGGCGAGTAAAGTGTTCATTCGCTACGTCTAAAATGAATGCCGCTATACCGGACGATCCAGGAATATTCATCAAATAAAAGCTTCCGCTAAGTTAAAGCGAGAATGACCGTTAAATCCTTACAACGCTTAGCCACAAAACTGCATATGCAAATCAGTTTGCTTGCTGCAGAGGATTCTGGGAGCTGGCTCTCGGCGGAGCTCCGCTGGACACTGCTCTTTGGGCGAGCGCAGGCTGCATTGGGAGGACGCCAATACGCTGTAGGAGCGGGGAAAGGTGAGTTAGTTGGGGCCACCTGGTGGTGGCCAGTGTTCCCTTTTAAGGTGCTCGGAGCGCGGCCGCTTCTGCCTCCCCGCTCACTGCATACTTCAAGCCGCGCCTAGCAACAGCTGTCAGCTTGAGAGGAACTATGGCTGGGGCAGTATTTTGAAAATACCCGCCCCTTCCTTCCCTCCCTGGGTGATTGGCAGCTGGCAAGAGCCAACCAGGATGAAGAGCTGAGGCGGCAGGATCACCCCCTCCAGGAGCGATATCAGGAATGCAGTATGGAAGTTTTACATACACTTGTGCATGTGTCAGTGAGAGCAGGGGGAGGGACCTGTAGTTACAGTAATGTCATATACTGCACAGCCTGCAATCACCGTTCTATAGGCAAGGAAAAAAATAATGGCTAGGCATGACATGACAAAGCTCCTGTACATCTCCCCTCCTCTGTCCCTTGCTGCCCAATTTACCTATGTCCCACACCCCAACCCTATCTGCACCCTATGTATCTGTTCATCAACCCTATCAGCATCCTATGTATCTGTACTCTAACCCTATCTGCATCCTATGTTTCTGTACCCCAACCCTATCAGCATCCTATGTATCTGTACTCCAACCCTATCAGCATCCTATGTATCTGTACCCCAACCCTATCAGCATCCTATGTGTCTGTTCATCAACCCTATCAGCATCCTATGTATCTGTACATCAACCCTATCGGCATCCTATGTATCTGTACATCAACCCTAGCCATTTATTTAGGCCTGGTGCAGGAGCATGCATCAGCTTGGAATTGCCAGAATGCTACATTTTACAGCCATCCCAGGAGATTGCACACAGTGGGGCATCCCAAATCGGGACGCTCCGGGGAGAAGCAATAAGCCGACCGGATTTTTTTTTTTTTGGGGGGGGGGCTCCAATATGGGTTTTGATCCGCTTTAAAGTAGACTGAAACCCACCGGCCCCGGAGTTTAAAAGGGTCCTTCCCTGGGGCATCCCAAATTCTGATGCCCCTCTGTGCGAATCTCTCTGGCTCGTTGCAAATCTCGCCTTTCCCCTTGCTCTCACTCGCCACATCCCCGGCAGCTTTGGGCAAGGATCTCCTACAGCTGGTCTTCTGTGCTTTGGTCCGCTTTAAGCATTTAAAGCAGACCAAAACCCAAGCCACCCGGCCCTAGAGTCCAAAAGACTCCAGGTCTGTGTGGAACCCCTGGGGTCACCCCTAATCTTCCATCCACTCTTCTGCCGACCCACATTCACGTCTCCCACCTATGTGCCTGCCTGACCTCTGGAACACAAGGAGGGACAAAAATGTACTGATCCTCAAGGCTAAAAGTAGGTGGGTCATTAAGGGGTTAAAGAACGTTTCACAAACCGTAGATATGCGCCACCTTTATCCACATAAGACAGATTCCAGGTATGCAATAAAAAAGTGAGACATTTTCGGGACGGCGTCTTCATTTTTATGTGTCAGTTAAGTGGTTCAAAACCTGTGATTTTCACTCTTTGGGATGCCCTGCTGCATGACACCCCACCATTTGCCCGATATGACACACCTTGCCGCCATTCTGCTTGCACAGGCGTGGCTCCCCTCCAATCAGGCTCTTCCGCCACGCATACTAATGCCTGGCTGGAGAAGCTGAATGGAACCTCAGGCCCACTGGCTATTGGCTCGCACAGTCTGAGAAAAATGCCAGTGATGCCACCGCCAACTGCGCATGCGCTGTGGGCTCATTGGCGAGGTAAGCATGTCGGGACACTGGGGGGCGGGGTTCACACAGCGAGGCACCCCAAATCAGGAGTGAATACAAACTGGACTCTATACAATTCCATGGCCGGCCGATAGATTCCCTTCCCCCTTCAGGATGCCCCGCTGTGTGAAACCCCCCCAGGCCGTCCCCTGGTATACCCACCTTCCATCCCACTCCAACGGCCCATGGGCGAGCAGCAGCCACATCCCCGCTCGCTATCCCTTTGGCAGGACGCTTGCCCGCACGGTTCGGCTGCTCAGACACACTGATTAGATGCATACGTTGTAGGACCGGGGGGGGGCCTGGAGGGTTTCATATAGTGGGGCATTCTGCATCGGGGTGCCCCTGGGGAAAGGACCAAAACCCGGGATAGTCAAAATCCTAAAAGTCTAAAAGTTTATTTATTTTTTTTTTACTTTAAAAGTTAAAAATAAAAAATTCCGGCTGCATGCTTATTAATGACCTACTCACCTTACCGGACCGCTACACCGGGGAGTAGGTATCCCACAGTGTACGGCAGTGGCTATGACAGACAGCGGCTGGAGTAAAGCAAGTCTCCTATAGGAGGATTCAAAGCTGTGCACCACATAAAATGACTTGATTTAAATCTATGCCTTGCTTAATTACAAATAATTAAAGTGGACCAACACCCAGGGCGGATCGGCCCGGGACTCTATAAGAACCCCCCAGGAAGCCCACAAATCCTACCTTTTCCACGTCCGATCGGGGTGCCCCACGGAAGTGGGCCAAAACCCAGGATAGTCAAAATCCTGGGTGTTGGTCCACTTTAAAACCATTAAAATCCTTTAAACTTGATCAGGGATCAGCTAATCATGGCAGCAGGTAATCAAAACTATTGCCCCATGTAATGATTTGATTTGACGATTATCCACCAATATGCTCATAGTAAAAAAATAAAAAAAACCCAAAAAGAAATCTCTTATAATTTTGATAATTGTTGTTATTGTGTGGTATAGCTGATCATATATCAAGAAATCTATTATGCTACATATAATCAACATGTATAGGTGTTATCGACAGTAAATGTTATGTGGGGTTTCTAATAATATTGCTAATAATTCTGAGCGGCTCTGGCGCTCCAGTACTGGTGACTAAAAAAAAAAAAAAGGGGAGGAGTAGAAAGGAAAAAAAAAATGCGTGGCATGTGGGTGATTTTATACATTCGTCCTGTGCCACTCAGGACAAAAGATGAGTAAATCGCCCTGGCATTTAAGTGACGGATATGGGCAAAAGGTGAGTTCATGGCGAGTAAAGTGTTCATTCGCTACGTCTAAAATGAATGCCGCTATACCGGACGATCCAGGAATATTCATCAAATAAAAGCTTCCGCTAAGTTAAAGCGAGAATGACCGTTAAATCCTTACAACGCTTAGCCACAAAACTGCATATGCAAATCAGTTTGCTTGCTGCAGAGGATTCTGGGAGCTGGCTCTCGGCGGAGCTCCGCTGGACACTGCTCTTTGGGCGAGCGCAGGCTGCATTGGGAGGACGCCAATACGCTGTAGGAGCGGGGAAAGGTGAGTTAGTTGGGGCCACCTGGTGGTGGCCAGTGTTCCCTTTTAAGGTGCTCGGAGCGCGGCCGCTTCTGCCTCCCCGCTCACTGCATACTTCAAGCCGCGCCTAGCAACAGCTGTCAGCTTGAGAGGAACTATGGCTGGGGCAGTATTTTGAAAATACCCGCCCCTTCCTTCCCTCCCTGGGTGATTGGCAGCTGGCAAGAGCCAACCAGGATGAAGAGCTGAGGCGGCAGGATCACCCCCTCCAGGAGCGATATCAGGAATGCAGTATGGAAGTTTTACATACACTTGTGCATGTGTCAGTGAGAGCAGGGGGAGGGACCTGTAGTTACAGTAATGTCATATACTGCACAGCCTGCAATCACCGTTCTATAGGCAAGGAAAAAAATAATGGCTAGGCATGACATGACAAAGCTCCTGTACATCTCCCCTCCTCTGTCCCTTGCTGCCCAATTTACCTATGTCCCACACCCCAACCCTATCTGCACCCTATGTATCTGTTCATCAACCCTATCAGCATCCTATGTATCTGTACTCTAACCCTATCTGCATCCTATGTTTCTGTACCCCAACCCTATCAGCATCCTATGTATCTGTACTCCAACCCTATCAGCATCCTATGTATCTGTACCCCAACCCTATCAGCATCCTATGTGTCTGTTCATCAACCCTATCAGCATCCTATGTATCTGTACATCAACCCTATCGGCATCCTATGTATCTGTACATCAACCCTAGCCATTTATTTAGGCCTGGTGCAGGAGCATGCATCAGCTTGGAATTGCCAGAATGCTACATTTTACAGCCATCCCAGGAGATTGCACACAGTGGGGCATCCCAAATCGGGACGCTCCGGGGAGAAGCAATAAGCCGACCGGATTTTTTTTTTTTTGGGGGGGGGGCTCCAATATGGGTTTTGATCCGCTTTAAAGTAGACTGAAACCCACCGGCCCCGGAGTTTAAAAGGGTCCTTCCCTGGGGCATCCCAAATTCTGATGCCCCTCTGTGCGAATCTCTCTGGCTCGTTGCAAATCTCGCCTTTCCCCTTGCTCTCACTCGCCACATCCCCGGCAGCTTTGGGCAAGGATCTCCTACAGCTGGTCTTCTGTGCTTTGGTCCGCTTTAAGCATTTAAAGCAGACCAAAACCCAAGCCACCCGGCCCTAGAGTCCAAAAGACTCCAGGTCTGTGTGGAACCCCTGGGGTCACCCCTAATCTTCCATCCACTCTTCTGCCGACCCACATTCACGTCTCCCACCTATGTGCCTGCCTGACCTCTGGAACACAAGGAGGGACAAAAATGTACTGATCCTCAAGGCTAAAAGTAGGTGGGTCATTAAGGGGTTAAAGAACGTTTCACAAACCGTAGATATGCGCCACCTTTATCCACATAAGACAGATTCCAGGTATGCAATAAAAAAGTGAGACATTTTCGGGACGGCGTCTTCATTTTTATGTGTCAGTTAAGTGGTTCAAAACCTGTGATTTTCACTCTTTGGGATGCCCTGCTGCATGACACCCCACCATTTGCCCGATATGACACACCTTGCCGCCATTCTGCTTGCACAGGCGTGGCTCCCCTCCAATCAGGCTCTTCCGCCACGCATACTAATGCCTGGCTGGAGAAGCTGAATGGAACCTCAGGCCCACTGGCTATTGGCTCGCACAGTCTGAGAAAAATGCCAGTGATGCCACCGCCAACTGCGCATGCGCTGTGGGCTCATTGGCGAGGTAAGCATGTCGGGACACTGGGGGGCGGGGTTCACACAGCGAGGCACCCCAAATCAGGAGTGAATACAAACTGGACTCTATACAATTCCATGGCCGGCCGATAGATTCCCTTCCCCCTTCAGGATGCCCCGCTGTGTGAAACCCCCCCAGGCCGTCCCCTGGTATACCCACCTTCCATCCCACTCCAACGGCCCATGGGCGAGCAGCAGCCACATCCCCGCTCGCTATCCCTTTGGCAGGACGCTTGCCCGCACGGTTCGGCTGCTCAGACACACTGATTAGATGCATACGTTGTAGGACCGGGGGGGGGCCTGGAGGGTTTCATATAGTGGGGCATTCTGCATCGGGGTGCCCCTGGGGAAAGGACCAAAACCCGGGATAGTCAAAATCCTAAAAGTCTAAAAGTTTATTTATTTTTTTTTTACTTTAAAAGTTAAAAATAAAAAATTCCGGCTGCATGCTTATTAATGACCTACTCACCTTACCGGACCGCTACACCGGGGAGTAGGTATCCCACAGTGTACGGCAGTGGCTATGACAGACAGCGGCTGGAGTAAAGCAAGTCTCCTATAGGAGGATTCAAAGCTGTGCACCACATAAAATGACTTGATTTAAATCTATGCCTTGCTTAATTACAAATAATTAAAGTGGACCAACACCCAGGGCGGATCGGCCCGGGACTCTATAAGAACCCCCCAGGAAGCCCACAAATCCTACCTTTTCCACGTCCGATCGGGGTGCCCCACGGAAGTGGGCCAAAACCCAGGATAGTCAAAATCCTGGGTGTTGGTCCACTTTAAAACCATTAAAATCCTTTAAACTTGATCAGGGATCAGCTAATCATGGCAGCAGGTAATCAAAACTATTGCCCCATGTAATGATTTGATTTGACGATTATCCACCAATATGCTCATAGTAAAAAAATAAAAAAAACCCAAAAAGAAATCTCTTATAATTTTGATAATTGTTGTTATTGTGTGGTATAGCTGATCATATATCAAGAAATCTATTATGCTACATATAATCAACATGTATAGGTGTTATCGACAGTAAATGTTATGTGGGGTTTCTAATAATATTGCTAATAATTCTGAGCGGCTCTGGCGCTCCAGTACTGGTGACTAAAAAAAAAAAAAAGGGGAGGAGTAGAAAGGAAAAAAAAAATGCGTGGCATGTGGGTGATTTTATACATTCGTCCTGTGCCACTCAGGACAAAAGATGAGTAAATCGCCCTGGCATTTAAGTGACGGATATGGGCAAAAGGTGAGTTCATGGCGAGTAAAGTGTTCATTCGCTACGTCTAAAATGAATGCCGCTATACCGGACGATCCAGGAATATTCATCAAATAAAAGCTTCCGCTAAGTTAAAGCGAGAATGACCGTTAAATCCTTACAACGCTTAGCCACAAAACTGCATATGCAAATCAGTTTGCTTGCTGCAGAGGATTCTGGGAGCTGGCTCTCGGCGGAGCTCCGCTGGACACTGCTCTTTGGGCGAGCGCAGGCTGCATTGGGAGGACGCCAATACGCTGTAGGAGCGGGGAAAGGTGAGTTAGTTGGGGCCACCTGGTGGTGGCCAGTGTTCCCTTTTAAGGTGCTCGGAGCGCGGCCGCTTCTGCCTCCCCGCTCACTGCATACTTCAAGCCGCGCCTAGCAACAGCTGTCAGCTTGAGAGGAACTATGGCTGGGGCAGTATTTTGAAAATACCCGCCCCTTCCTTCCCTCCCTGGGTGATTGGCAGCTGGCAAGAGCCAACCAGGATGAAGAGCTGAGGCGGCAGGATCACCCCCTCCAGGAGCGATATCAGGAATGCAGTATGGAAGTTTTACATACACTTGTGCATGTGTCAGTGAGAGCAGGGGGAGGGACCTGTAGTTACAGTAATGTCATATACTGCACAGCCTGCAATCACCGTTCTATAGGCAAGGAAAAAAATAATGGCTAGGCATGACATGACAAAGCTCCTGTACATCTCCCCTCCTCTGTCCCTTGCTGCCCAATTTACCTATGTCCCACACCCCAACCCTATCTGCACCCTATGTATCTGTTCATCAACCCTATCAGCATCCTATGTATCTGTACTCTAACCCTATCTGCATCCTATGTTTCTGTACCCCAACCCTATCAGCATCCTATGTATCTGTACTCCAACCCTATCAGCATCCTATGTATCTGTACCCCAACCCTATCAGCATCCTATGTGTCTGTTCATCAACCCTATCAGCATCCTATGTATCTGTACATCAACCCTATCGGCATCCTATGTATCTGTACATCAACCCTAGCCATTTATTTAGGCCTGGTGCAGGAGCATGCATCAGCTTGGAATTGCCAGAATGCTACATTTTACAGCCATCCCAGGAGATTGCACACAGTGGGGCATCCCAAATCGGGACGCTCCGGGGAGAAGCAATAAGCCGACCGGATTTTTTTTTTTTTGGGGGGGGGGCTCCAATATGGGTTTTGATCCGCTTTAAAGTAGACTGAAACCCACCGGCCCCGGAGTTTAAAAGGGTCCTTCCCTGGGGCATCCCAAATTCTGATGCCCCTCTGTGCGAATCTCTCTGGCTCGTTGCAAATCTCGCCTTTCCCCTTGCTCTCACTCGCCACATCCCCGGCAGCTTTGGGCAAGGATCTCCTACAGCTGGTCTTCTGTGCTTTGGTCCGCTTTAAGCATTTAAAGCAGACCAAAACCCAAGCCACCCGGCCCTAGAGTCCAAAAGACTCCAGGTCTGTGTGGAACCCCTGGGGTCACCCCTAATCTTCCATCCACTCTTCTGCCGACCCACATTCACGTCTCCCACCTATGTGCCTGCCTGACCTCTGGAACACAAGGAGGGACAAAAATGTACTGATCCTCAAGGCTAAAAGTAGGTGGGTCATTAAGGGGTTAAAGAACGTTTCACAAACCGTAGATATGCGCCACCTTTATCCACATAAGACAGATTCCAGGTATGCAATAAAAAAGTGAGACATTTTCGGGACGGCGTCTTCATTTTTATGTGTCAGTTAAGTGGTTCAAAACCTGTGATTTTCACTCTTTGGGATGCCCTGCTGCATGACACCCCACCATTTGCCCGATATGACACACCTTGCCGCCATTCTGCTTGCACAGGCGTGGCTCCCCTCCAATCAGGCTCTTCCGCCACGCATACTAATGCCTGGCTGGAGAAGCTGAATGGAACCTCAGGCCCACTGGCTATTGGCTCGCACAGTCTGAGAAAAATGCCAGTGATGCCACCGCCAACTGCGCATGCGCTGTGGGCTCATTGGCGAGGTAAGCATGTCGGGACACTGGGGGGCGGGGTTCACACAGCGAGGCACCCCAAATCAGGAGTGAATACAAACTGGACTCTATACAATTCCATGGCCGGCCGATAGATTCCCTTCCCCCTTCAGGATGCCCCGCTGTGTGAAACCCCCCCAGGCCGTCCCCTGGTATACCCACCTTCCATCCCACTCCAACGGCCCATGGGCGAGCAGCAGCCACATCCCCGCTCGCTATCCCTTTGGCAGGACGCTTGCCCGCACGGTTCGGCTGCTCAGACACACTGATTAGATGCATACGTTGTAGGACCGGGGGGGGGCCTGGAGGGTTTCATATAGTGGGGCATTCTGCATCGGGGTGCCCCTGGGGAAAGGACCAAAACCCGGGATAGTCAAAATCCTAAAAGTCTAAAAGTTTATTTATTTTTTTTTTACTTTAAAAGTTAAAAATAAAAAATTCCGGCTGCATGCTTATTAATGACCTACTCACCTTACCGGACCGCTACACCGGGGAGTAGGTATCCCACAGTGTACGGCAGTGGCTATGACAGACAGCGGCTGGAGTAAAGCAAGTCTCCTATAGGAGGATTCAAAGCTGTGCACCACATAAAATGACTTGATTTAAATCTATGCCTTGCTTAATTACAAATAATTAAAGTGGACCAACACCCAGGGCGGATCGGCCCGGGACTCTATAAGAACCCCCCAGGAAGCCCACAAATCCTACCTTTTCCACGTCCGATCGGGGTGCCCCACGGAAGTGGGCCAAAACCCAGGATAGTCAAAATCCTGGGTGTTGGTCCACTTTAAAACCATTAAAATCCTTTAAACTTGATCAGGGATCAGCTAATCATGGCAGCAGGTAATCAAAACTATTGCCCCATGTAATGATTTGATTTGACGATTATCCACCAATATGCTCATAGTAAAAAAATAAAAAAAACCCAAAAAGAAATCTCTTATAATTTTGATAATTGTTGTTATTGTGTGGTATAGCTGATCATATATCAAGAAATCTATTATGCTACATATAATCAACATGTATAGGTGTTATCGACAGTAAATGTTATGTGGGGTTTCTAATAATATTGCTAATAATTCTGAGCGGCTCTGGCGCTCCAGTACTGGTGACTAAAAAAAAAAAAAAGGGGAGGAGTAGAAAGGAAAAAAAAAATGCGTGGCATGTGGGTGATTTTATACATTCGTCCTGTGCCACTCAGGACAAAAGATGAGTAAATCGCCCTGGCATTTAAGTGACGGATATGGGCAAAAGGTGAGTTCATGGCGAGTAAAGTGTTCATTCGCTACGTCTAAAATGAATGCCGCTATACCGGACGATCCAGGAATATTCATCAAATAAAAGCTTCCGCTAAGTTAAAGCGAGAATGACCGTTAAATCCTTACAACGCTTAGCCACAAAACTGCATATGCAAATCAGTTTGCTTGCTGCAGAGGATTCTGGGAGCTGGCTCTCGGCGGAGCTCCGCTGGACACTGCTCTTTGGGCGAGCGCAGGCTGCATTGGGAGGACGCCAATACGCTGTAGGAGCGGGGAAAGGTGAGTTAGTTGGGGCCACCTGGTGGTGGCCAGTGTTCCCTTTTAAGGTGCTCGGAGCGCGGCCGCTTCTGCCTCCCCGCTCACTGCATACTTCAAGCCGCGCCTAGCAACAGCTGTCAGCTTGAGAGGAACTATGGCTGGGGCAGTATTTTGAAAATACCCGCCCCTTCCTTCCCTCCCTGGGTGATTGGCAGCTGGCAAGAGCCAACCAGGATGAAGAGCTGAGGCGGCAGGATCACCCCCTCCAGGAGCGATATCAGGAATGCAGTATGGAAGTTTTACATACACTTGTGCATGTGTCAGTGAGAGCAGGGGGAGGGACCTGTAGTTACAGTAATGTCATATACTGCACAGCCTGCAATCACCGTTCTATAGGCAAGGAAAAAAATAATGGCTAGGCATGACATGACAAAGCTCCTGTACATCTCCCCTCCTCTGTCCCTTGCTGCCCAATTTACCTATGTCCCACACCCCAACCCTATCTGCACCCTATGTATCTGTTCATCAACCCTATCAGCATCCTATGTATCTGTACTCTAACCCTATCTGCATCCTATGTTTCTGTACCCCAACCCTATCAGCATCCTATGTATCTGTACTCCAACCCTATCAGCATCCTATGTATCTGTACCCCAACCCTATCAGCATCCTATGTGTCTGTTCATCAACCCTATCAGCATCCTATGTATCTGTACATCAACCCTATCGGCATCCTATGTATCTGTACATCAACCCTAGCCATTTATTTAGGCCTGGTGCAGGAGCATGCATCAGCTTGGAATTGCCAGAATGCTACATTTTACAGCCATCCCAGGAGATTGCACACAGTGGGGCATCCCAAATCGGGACGCTCCGGGGAGAAGCAATAAGCCGACCGGATTTTTTTTTTTTTGGGGGGGGGGCTCCAATATGGGTTTTGATCCGCTTTAAAGTAGACTGAAACCCACCGGCCCCGGAGTTTAAAAGGGTCCTTCCCTGGGGCATCCCAAATTCTGATGCCCCTCTGTGCGAATCTCTCTGGCTCGTTGCAAATCTCGCCTTTCCCCTTGCTCTCACTCGCCACATCCCCGGCAGCTTTGGGCAAGGATCTCCTACAGCTGGTCTTCTGTGCTTTGGTCCGCTTTAAGCATTTAAAGCAGACCAAAACCCAAGCCACCCGGCCCTAGAGTCCAAAAGACTCCAGGTCTGTGTGGAACCCCTGGGGTCACCCCTAATCTTCCATCCACTCTTCTGCCGACCCACATTCACGTCTCCCACCTATGTGCCTGCCTGACCTCTGGAACACAAGGAGGGACAAAAATGTACTGATCCTCAAGGCTAAAAGTAGGTGGGTCATTAAGGGGTTAAAGAACGTTTCACAAACCGTAGATATGCGCCACCTTTATCCACATAAGACAGATTCCAGGTATGCAATAAAAAAGTGAGACATTTTCGGGACGGCGTCTTCATTTTTATGTGTCAGTTAAGTGGTTCAAAACCTGTGATTTTCACTCTTTGGGATGCCCTGCTGCATGACACCCCACCATTTGCCCGATATGACACACCTTGCCGCCATTCTGCTTGCACAGGCGTGGCTCCCCTCCAATCAGGCTCTTCCGCCACGCATACTAATGCCTGGCTGGAGAAGCTGAATGGAACCTCAGGCCCACTGGCTATTGGCTCGCACAGTCTGAGAAAAATGCCAGTGATGCCACCGCCAACTGCGCATGCGCTGTGGGCTCATTGGCGAGGTAAGCATGTCGGGACACTGGGGGGCGGGGTTCACACAGCGAGGCACCCCAAATCAGGAGTGAATACAAACTGGACTCTATACAATTCCATGGCCGGCCGATAGATTCCCTTCCCCCTTCAGGATGCCCCGCTGTGTGAAACCCCCCCAGGCCGTCCCCTGGTATACCCACCTTCCATCCCACTCCAACGGCCCATGGGCGAGCAGCAGCCACATCCCCGCTCGCTATCCCTTTGGCAGGACGCTTGCCCGCACGGTTCGGCTGCTCAGACACACTGATTAGATGCATACGTTGTAGGACCGGGGGGGGGCCTGGAGGGTTTCATATAGTGGGGCATTCTGCATCGGGGTGCCCCTGGGGAAAGGACCAAAACCCGGGATAGTCAAAATCCTAAAAGTCTAAAAGTTTATTTATTTTTTTTTTACTTTAAAAGTTAAAAATAAAAAATTCCGGCTGCATGCTTATTAATGACCTACTCACCTTACCGGACCGCTACACCGGGGAGTAGGTATCCCACAGTGTACGGCAGTGGCTATGACAGACAGCGGCTGGAGTAAAGCAAGTCTCCTATAGGAGGATTCAAAGCTGTGCACCACATAAAATGACTTGATTTAAATCTATGCCTTGCTTAATTACAAATAATTAAAGTGGACCAACACCCAGGGCGGATCGGCCCGGGACTCTATAAGAACCCCCCAGGAAGCCCACAAATCCTACCTTTTCCACGTCCGATCGGGGTGCCCCACGGAAGTGGGCCAAAACCCAGGATAGTCAAAATCCTGGGTGTTGGTCCACTTTAAAACCATTAAAATCCTTTAAACTTGATCAGGGATCAGCTAATCATGGCAGCAGGTAATCAAAACTATTGCCCCATGTAATGATTTGATTTGACGATTATCCACCAATATGCTCATAGTAAAAAAATAAAAAAAACCCAAAAAGAAATCTCTTATAATTTTGATAATTGTTGTTATTGTGTGGTATAGCTGATCATATATCAAGAAATCTATTATGCTACATATAATCAACATGTATAGGTGTTATCGACAGTAAATGTTATGTGGGGTTTCTAATAATATTGCTAATAATTCTGAGCGGCTCTGGCGCTCCAGTACTGGTGACTAAAAAAAAAAAAAAGGGGAGGAGTAGAAAGGAAAAAAAAAATGCGTGG
>JAQIHN010000556.1:0-20000 GCA_027917425.1 Gastrophryne carolinensis
GTCTGTCTGTCTGTGAGTGAGTCTGTCTGTCTGTGAGTGAGTCTGTCTGTGAGTGAGTCTGTCTGTCTGTGAGTGAGTCTGTCTGTCTGTGAGTGAGTCTGTCTGTGAGTGAGTCTGTCTGTCTGTCTGTGAGTGAGTCTGTCTGTCTGTCTGTGAGTCTGTCTGTCTGTCTGTCTGTCTGTCTGTGAGTGAGTCTGTCTGTCTGTCTGTCTGTGAGTGAGTGAGTGAGTGAGTGAGTCTGTCTGTCTGTGAGTGAGTGAGTCTGTCTGTCGTCTGTGAGTGAGTGAGTCTGTCTGTCTGTCTGTGAGTGAGTGAGTCTGTCTGTCTGTCTGTGAGTGAGTCTGTCTGTCTGTCTGTCTGTGAGTGAGTGAGTCTGTCTGTCTGTCTGTGAGTGAGTCTGTCTGTCTGTGAGTGAGTCTGTCTGTCTGTCTGTGAGTGAGTGAGTGAGTGTCTGTCTGTCTGTGAGTGAGTCTGTCTGTCTGTGAGTGAGTCTGTCTGTCTGTGAGTGAGTCTCGTCTGTCTGGTCTGTCTGTGAGTGAGTCTGTCTGTCTGTCTGTCTGTGAGTGAGTCTGTCTGTCTGTCTGTGAGTGAGGTCTGTCTGTCTGTGAGTGAGTCTGTCTGTCTGTGAGTGAGTCTGTCTGTCTGTCTGTCTGTGAGTGAGTCTGTCTGTCTGTCTGTCTGTGAGTGAGTCTGTCTGTCTGTGTGAGTGAGTCTGTCTGTCTGTGAGTGAGTCTGTCTGTCTGTGAGTGAGTCTGTCTGTCTGTCTGTGAGTGAGTCTGTCTGTCTGTCTGTGAGTGAGTGAGTGAGTCTGTCTGTCTGTCCTGTGAGTGAGTGAGTCTGTCTGTCTGTCTGTGAGTGAGTCTGTCTGTCTGTCTGTCTGTCTGTCTGTGAGTGAGTCTGTCTGTCTGTGAGTGAGTGAGTCTGTCTGTCTGTGAGTGAGTCTGTCTGTCTGTCTGTCTGTCTGTGAGTCTGTCTGTCTGTCTGTCTGTGAGTGATGTCTGTATGTCTGTCTGTCTGTGAGTGAGTCTGTATTGTCTGTCTGTCTGTGAGTGAGTCTGTCTGTCTGTCTGTGAGTGAGTCTGTCTGTCTGTCTGTGAGTGAGTCTGTCTGTCTGTCTGTGAGTGAGTCTGTCTGTCTGTCTGTGAGTGAGTCTGTCTGTCTGTCTGTGAGTGAGTCTGTGAGTCTGTCGTGTCTGTCTGTCTGTGAGTGAGTCTGTCTGTCTGTCTGTCTGTCGTGAGTGAGTCTGTCTGTCTGTCTGTCTGTCTGTGAGTGAGTCTGTCTGTGTCTGTCTGTCTGTGAGTGAGTCTGTCTGTCTGTCTGTCTGTGAGTGAGTCTGTCTGTCTGTCTGTGAGTGAGTCCTGTCTGTGAGTCTGTCTGTGAGTGAGTCTGTCTGTGAGTGAGTCTGTCTGTGAGTGAGTCTGTCTGTGAGTGAGTCTGTCTGTCTGTGAGTGAGTCTGTCTGTCTGTGAGTGTGTCTGTCTGTCTGTGAGTGAGTCTGTCTGTGAGTGAGTCTGTCTGTGAGTGAGTCTGTCTGTCTGTCTGTCTGTGAGTGAGTCTGTCTGTCTGTCTGTGAGTGAGTCTGTCTGTCTGTCTGTGAGAGTCTGTCTGTCTGTCTGTGAGTCTGTCTGTCTGTCTGTCTGTCTGTGAGTGAGTCTGTCTGTCTGTCTGTCTGTCTGTGAGTGAGTGTGTCTGTCTGTCTGTCTGTGAGTGAGTCTGTCTGTCTGTGAGTGAGTGAGTCTGTCTGTCTGTCTGTGAGTGAGTGGTCTGTCTGTCTGTCTGTGAGTGAGTCTGTCCTGTCTGTCTGTGAGTGAGTGAGTCTGTCTGTCTGTCGTGGTGAGTGAGTGTCTGTCTGTCTGTGAGTGAGTCTGTCTGTCTGTGTGAGTCTGATGAGTGAGTCTGTCTGTCTGTGAGTGAGTCTGTCTGTGTCTGTCTGTGAGTGAGTCTGTCTGTCTGTCTGTCTGTGAGTGAGTCTGTCTGTCTGTCTGTCTGTGAGTGAGTCTGTCTGTCTGTCTGTGAGTGAGTCTGTCTGTCTGTGAGTGAGTCTGTCTGTCTGTGAGTGAGTCTGTCTGTCTGTCTGTCTGTCTGTGAGTGAGTCTGTCTGTCTGTCTGTCTGTGAGTGAGTCTGTCTGTCTGTGAGTGAGTCTGTCTGTCTGTGAGTGAGTCTGTCTGTCTGTGAGTCTGTGAGTGAGTCTGTCTGTCTGTCTGTGAGTGAGTCTGTCTGTCTGTCTGTCTGTGAGTGAGTCTGTCTGTCTGTGAGTGAGTCTGTCTGTCTGTCTGTCTGTGAGTGAGTATGTCTGTCTGTGAGTGAGTCGTCTGTCTGTCTGTCTGTGAGTGAGTTGAGTCTGTCTGTCTGTGAGTGAGTCTGTCTGTCTGTGAGTGAGTCTGTCTGTCTGTCTGTGAGTGAGTGAGTCTGTCTGTCTGTCTGTGAGTGAGTGAGTCTGTCTGTCTGTCTGTGAGTGAGTGAGTGAGTCTGTCTGTCTGTCTGTGAGTGAGTCTGTCTGTCTGTCTGTCTGTGAGTGAGTGAGTCTGTCTGTGAGTGAGTGAGTCTGTCTGTCTGTCTGTCTGTCTGTCTGTCTTGTGAGTCTGTCTGTCTGTCTGTGAGTGAGTGTGTCTGTCTGTCTGTGTGTGAGTGAGTCTGTCTGTCTGAGTCTGTCTGTCTGTCTGTGAGTGAGTCTGTCTGTCTGTGAGTGAGTGAGTCTGTCTGTCTGTCTGTGAGTGAGTGTGTCTGTCTGTCTGTCTGTCTGTGAGTGAGTCTGTCTGTCTGTCTGTCTGTCTGTGAGTGAGTGAGTCTGTCTGTCTGTCTGTGAGTGAGTCTGTCTGTCTGACTGTCTGTCTGTGAGTGAGTCTGTCTGTCTGTCTGTCTGTGAGTGAGTCTGTCTGTCTGTCTGTCTGTGAGTGAGTCTGTCTGTCTGTCTGTGAGTGAGTCTGTCTGAGTCTGTCTGTGAGTGAGTCGTCTGTCTGTGAGTGAGTCTGTCTGTGAGTCTGTCTGTGAGTGAGTCTGTCTGTCTGTGAGTGAGTCTGTCTGTCTGTGAGTGAGTCTGTCTGTCTGTGAGTGAGTCTGTCTGTCTGTGAGTGAGTCTGTCTGTCTGTGAGTGAGTCTGTCTGTCTGTCTGTGAGTGAGTCTGTCTGTCTGTCTGTGAGTGAGTCTGTCTGTCTGTGAGTGAGTCTGTCTGTCTGTGAGTGAGTTGTCTGTCTGTCTGTCTGTGAGTGAGTCTGTCTGTCTGTCTGTGAGTGAGTCTGTCTGTCTGTGAGTGAGTCTGTCTGTCTGTGCTGGTCTGTCTGTCTGTGAGTGAGTCTGTCTGTCTGTCTGGAGTCTGTCTGTCTGTCTGTGAGTGAGTCTGTCTGTCTGTGAGTGAGTCTGTCTGTCTGTGAGTGAGTCTGTCTGTCTGTCTGTGAGTCTGTCTGTCTGTCTGTCTGTCTGAGTGAGTGAGTCTGTCTGTCTTCTGTCTGTGAGTGAGTGAGTCTGTCTGTCTGTCTGTGAGTGAGTCTGTCTGTCTGTCAGTGAGTGAGTGAGTCTGTCTGTCTGTGAGTGAGTCTGTCTGTCTGTGAGTGAGTCTGTCTGTCTGTCTGTGAGTGAGTCTGTCTGTCTGTCTGTCTGTCTGTCTGTCTGTGAGTGAGTCTGTCTGTCTGTCTGTCTGTCTGTGAGTGAGTCTGTCTGTCTGTCTGTCTGTGAGTGAGTCTGTCTGTCTGTGAGTGAGTCTGTCTGTCTGTCTGTCTGTCTGTGAGTGAGTCTGTCTGTCTGTGAGTGAGTCTGTCTGTCTGTGAGTGAGTCTGTCTGTCTGTCTGTGAGTGAGTCTGTCTGTCTGTCTGTGAGTGAGTGAGTCTGTCTGTCTGTGAGTGAGTGAGTCTGTCTGTCTGTCTGTGAGTGAGTCTGTCTGTCTGTGAGTGAGTGAGTGAGTCTGTCTGTCTGTCTGTGAGTGAGTGAGTCTGTCTGTCTGTCTGTCTGTGAGTGAGTCTGTCTGTCTGACTGTCTGTGAGTGAGTCTGTCTGTCTGTCTGTGAGTGAGTCTGTCTGTCTGTCTGTGAGTGAGTCTGTCTGTCTGTCTGTGAGTGAGTCTGTCTGTCTGTCTGTCTGTGAGTGAGTGTAGTCTGTCTGTCCTGTCTGTGAGTGGAGTGAGTCTGTCTGTCTGTCTGTCTGTCTGTGAGTGATTCTGTCTGTCTGTCTGTGAGTGAGTCTGTCTGTCTGTCTGTCTGTGAGTGAGTCTGTCTGTCTGTGAGTGAGTCTGTCTGTCTGTCTGTGAGTGAGTCTGTCCTGTCTGTCTGTGAGTGAGTCTGTCTGTCTGTGAGTGAGTCTGTCTGTCTGTGAGTGAGTCTGTCTGTCTGTCTGTCTGTGTGAGTCTGTCTGTCTGTCTGTGTGTGAGTCTGTCTGTGAGTGAGTCTGTCTGTCTGTCTGTGAGTGAGTCTGTCTGTCTGTCTGTGAGTGAGTCTGTCTGTCTGTCTGTGAGTGAGTCTGTCTGTCTGTCTGTGAGTGAGTCTGTCTGTCTGTCTGTGAGTGAGTCTGTCTGTCTGTCTGTGATTGAGTCTGTCTGTCTGTGAGTGAGTCTGTCTGTCTGTCTGTGAGTGAGGTCTGTCTGTCTGTCTGGTGTAGGTGTGAGGAGTCTGTCTGTCTGTCTGTCTGTGAGTGAGTGAGTCTGTCTGTCTGTCTGTCTGTGAGTGAGTGAGTCTGTCTGTGAGTGAGTCTGTCTGTCTGTCTGTCTGTCTGTGAGTGAGTCTGTCTGTCTGTCTGTCTGTGAGTGAGTCTGTCTGTCTGTCTGTGAGTGAGTCTGTCTGTCTGTCTGTGAGTGAGTCTGTCTGTCTGTCTGTGAGTGAGTCTGTCTGTCTGTCTGTGTGTGAGTCTGTCTGTCTGTCTGTGTGAGGTCTGTCTGTGAGTGAGTCTGTCTGTCTGTCTGTGAGTGAGTCTGTCTGTCTGTCTGTGAGTGAGTCTGTCTGTCTGTGAGTGAGTCTGTCTGCCTGTCTGTCTGTCTGTCTGTCTGTCTGTGAGTGAGTCTGTCTGTCTGTCTGTCTGTCTGTGAGTGAGTCTGTCTGTCTGTCTGTGAGTGAGTCTGTCTGTCTGTGAGTGAGTCTGTCTGTCTGTGAGTGAGTCTGTCTGTGAGTGAGTCTGTCTGTCTGTCTGTGAGTGAGTCTGTATGTCTGTGAGTGAGTGAGTGAGTCTGTCTGTCTGTCTGTCTGTCTGTCTGTGAGTGAGTCTGTCTGTCTGTCTGTGAGTGAGTCTGTCTGTCTGTCTGTGAGTGAGTGAGTGAGTGAGTGAGTGAGTGAGTGTGAGTGAGTGAGTGAGTCTGTCTGTGAGTGAGTCTGTCTGTCTGTGAGTGAGTGAGTGAGTGAGTGAGTCTGTCTGTCTGTGAGTGAGTGAGTGAGTGAGTGAGTCTGTCTGTCTGTGAGTGAGTGAGTCTGTCTGTCTGTCTGTCTGTGAGTGAGTCTGTCTGTCTGTCTGTCTGTCTGTCTGTGAGTGAGTCTGTCTGTCTGTCTGTGAGTGAGTCTGTCTGTCTGTCTGTGAGTGAGTCTGTCTGTCTGTCTGTGAGTGAGTCTGTCTGTCTGTCTGTGAGTGAGTCTGTCTGTCTGTGAGTGAGTCTGTCTGTCTGTCTGTGAGTGAGTCTGTCTGTCTGTCTGTCTGTGAGTGAGTCTGTCTGTCTGTGAGTGAGTCTGTCTGTCTGTCTGTGAGTGAGTCTGTCTGTCTGTGAGTGAGTGAGTCTGTCTGTCTGTCTGTCTGTCTGTGAGTGAGTCAGTCTGTCTGTCTGTCTGTCTGTCTGTCTGTCTGTGAGTGAGTCTGTCTGTCTGTCTGTGAGTGAGTCTGTCTGTCTGTCTGTCTGTGAGTGAGTCTGTCTGTCTGTCTGTCTGTGAGTGAGTCTGTCTGTCTGTCTGTCTGTGAGTGAGTGAGTGAGTCTGTCTGTCTGTCTGAGTGAGTCTGTCTGTCTGTCTGTCTGTCTGTCTGTGAGTGAGTCTGTCTGTCTGTCTGTGAGTGAGTCTGTCTGTCTGTCTGTGAGTGAGTGAGTCTGTCTGTCTGTCTGTCTGTGAGTGAGTCTGTCTGTCTGTCTGTGAGTGAGTCTGTCTGTCTGTCTGTCTGTGAGTGAGTCTGTCTGTCTGTGAGTCTGTCTGTCTGTCTGTCTGTCTGTGAGTGAGTCTGTCTGTCTGTCTGTCTGTGAGTGAGTGAGTCTGTCTGTCTGTCTGTCTGTCTGTCTGTCTGTCTGTGAGTGAGTCTGTCTGTCTGTCTGTGAGTGAGTCTGTCTGTCTGTCTGTGAGTGAGTGAGTGAGTGAGTCTGTCTGTCTGTGAGTGAGTCTGTCTGTCTGTGAGTGAGTGAGTCGGTCTGTCTGTGAGTGAGTCTGTCTGTCTGTCTGTGAGTGAGTCTGTCTGTCTGTCTGTCTGT
Organism: Gastrophryne carolinensis; assembly: GCA_027917425.1. Taxonomy (NCBI): domain Eukaryota; kingdom Metazoa; phylum Chordata; class Amphibia; order Anura; family Microhylidae; genus Gastrophryne; species Gastrophryne carolinensis. The sequence goes on from JAQIHN010000556.1 coordinate 6,361, forward strand.
GAGTGAGTCTGTCTGACTGTCTGTGAGTGAGTCTGTCTGTCTGTCTGTGAGTGAGTCTGTCTGTCTGTGAGTGAGTCTGTCTGTCTGTCTGTGAGTGAGTCTGTCTGTCTGTGAGTGAGTCTGTCTGTCTGTGAGTGAGTCTGTCTGTCTGTGAGTGAGTCTGTCTGTCTGTGAGTGAGTCTGTCTGTCTGTCTGTCTGTCTGTGAGTGAGTCTGTCTGTCTGTCTGTCTGTCTGTCTGTCTGTAAGTGAGTCTGTCTGTCTGTCTGTCTGTGAGTGAGTCTGTCTGTCTGTGAGTGAGTCTGTCTGTCTGTCTGTGAGTGAGTCTGTCTGTCTGTCTGTCTGTGAGTGAGTCTGTCTGTATGTCTGTCTGTGAGTGAGTCTGTCTGTCTGTCTGTCTGTGAGTGAGTCTGTCTGTCTGTGAGTGAGTCTGTCTGTCTGTGAGTGAGTCTGTCTGTCTGTGAGTGAGTCTGTCTGTCTGTGAGTGAGTCTGTCTGTCTGTCTGTCTGTCTGTCTGTCTGTGAGTGAGTCTGTCTGTCTGTCTGTCTGTCTGTCTGTGAGTGAGTCTGTCTGTCTGTCTGTAAGTGAGTCTGTCTGTCTGTCTGTAAGTGAGTCTGTCTGTCTGTCTGTGAGTGAGTCTGTCTGTCTGTCTGTGAGTGAGTCTGTCTGTCTGTCTGTGAGTGAGTCTGTCTGTCTGTCTGTGAGTGAGTCTGTCTGTCTGTCTGTGAGTGAGTCTGTGAGTCTGTCTGTCTGTCTGTCTGTCTGTGAGTGAGTCTGTCTGTCTGTCTGTCTGTCTGTCTGTCTGTCTGTCTGTGAGTGAGTCTGTCTGTCTGTCTGTCTGTCTGTCTGTGAGTGAGTCTGTCTGTCTGTCTGTCTGTCTGTCTGTGAGTGAGTCTGTCTGTCTGTCTGTGAGTGAGTCTGTCTGTCTGTCTGTGAGTGAGTCTGTCTGTGAGTGAGTCTGTCTGTGAGTGAGTCTGTCTGTGAGTGAGTCTGTCTGTGAGTGAGTCTGTCTGTGAGTGAGTCTGTCTGTCTGTGAGTGAGTCTGTCTGTCTGTGAGTGAGTCTGTCTGTCTGTGAGTGAGTCTGTCTGTCTGTGAGTGAGTCTGTCTGTGAGTGAGTCTGTCTGTGAGTGAGTCTGTCTGTGAGTGAGTGAGTCTGTCTGTGAGTGAGTCTGTCTGTGAGTGAGTCTGTCTGTCTGTCTGTCTGTGAGTGAGTCTGTCTGTCTGTCTGTGAGTCTGTCTGTCTGTCTGTCTGTCTGTCTGTCTGTCTGTGAGTGAGTCTGTCTGTCTGTCTGTCTGTGAGTGAGTGAGTGAGTGAGTCTGTCTGTCTGTCTGTGAGTGAGTCTGTCTGTCTGTGAGTGAGTGAGTCTGTCTGTCTGTCTGTCTGTGAGTGAGTGAGTCTGTCTGTCTGTCTGTGAGTGAGTCTGTCTGTCTGTGAGTGAGTGAGTGAGTGAGTCTGTCTGTCTGTGAGTGAGTGAGTGAGTGAGTCTGTCTGTCTGTGAGTGAGTCTGTCTGTCTGTGAGTGAGTCTGTCTGTCTGTGAGTGAGTCTGTCTGTCTGTCTGTCTGTCTGTCTGTGAGTGAGTCTGTCTGTCTGTCTGTGAGTGAGTCTGTCTGTCTGTCTGTCTGTGAGTGAGTCTGTCTGTCTGTGAGTGAGTCTGTCTGTCTGTGAGTGAGTCTGTCTGTCTGTGAGTGAGTCTGTCTGTCTGTCTGTCTGTCTGTGAGTGAGTCTGTCTGTCTGTCTGTCTGTCTGTGAGTGAGTCTGTCTGTCTGTGAGTGAGTCTGTCTGTCTGTCTGTGAGTGAGTCTGTCTGTCTGTCTGTCTGTGAGTGAGTCTGTCTGTCTGTCTGTCTGTGAGTGAGTGAGTCTGTCTGTCTGTGAGTGAGTGAGTCTGTCTGTCTGTCTGTGAGTGAGTGAGTCTGTCTGTCTGTCTGTGAGTGAGTCTGTCTGTCTGTGAGTGAGTGAGTCTGTCTGTCTGTCTGTGAGTGAGTCTGTCTGTCTGTCTGTCTGTCTGTGAGTGAGTCTGTCTGTGAGTGAGTCTGTCTGTGAGTGAGTCTGTCTGTGAGTGAGTCTGTCTGTGAGTGAGTCTGTCTGTCTGTGAGTCTGTCTGTCTGTGAGTGAGTCTGTCTGTCTGTGAGTGAGTCTGTCTGTCTGTGAGTGAGTCTGTCTGTGAGTGAGTCTGTCTGTGAGTGAGTCTGTCTGTGAGTGAGTGAGTCTGTCTGTGAGTGAGTGAGTCTGTCTGTGAGTGAGTCTGTCTGTGAGTGAGTCTGTCTGTCTGTCTGTCTGTGAGTGAGTCTGTCTGTCTGTCTGTGAGTCTGTCTGTCTGTCTGTCTGTCTGTCTGTGAGTGAGTCTGTCTGTCTGTCTGTCTGTGAGTGAGTGAGTGAGTGAGTCTGTCTGTCTGTCTGTGAGTGAGTCTGTCTGTCTGTGAGTGAGTGAGTCTGTCTGTCTGTCTGTGAGTGAGTGAGTCTGTCTGTCTGTCTGTGAGTGAGTCTGTCTGTCTGTGAGTGAGTCTGTCTGTCTGTCTGTGAGTGAGTGAGTGAGTGAGTCTGTCTGTCTGTGAGTGAGTCTGTCTGTCTGTGAGTGAGTCTGTCTGTCTGTGAGTGAGTCTGTCTGTCTGTCTGTCTGTCTGTGAGTGAGTCTGTCTGTCTGTCTGTCTGTCTGTGAGTGAGTCTGTCTGTCTGTCTGTCTGTGAGTGAGTCTGTCTGTCTGTGAGTGAGTCTGTCTGTCTGTGAGTGAGTCTGTCTGTCTGTCTGTCTGTCTGTGAGTGAGTCTGTCTGTCTGTCTGTCTGTCTGTGAGTGAGTCTGTCTGTCTGTGAGTGAGTCTGTCTGTCTGTGAGTGAGTCTGTCTGTCTGTCTGTGAGTGAGTCTGTCTGTCTGTGAGTGAGTGAGTCTGTCTGTCTGTCTGTCTGTGAGTGAGTCTGTCTGTCTGTCTGTCTGTGAGTGAGTCTGTCTGTCTGTCTGTGAGTCTGTCTGTCTGTCTGTCTGTCTGTCTGTCTGTGAGTGAGTCTGTCTGTCTGTCTGTCTGTGAGTGAGTGAGTGAGTGAGTCTGTCTGTCTGTCTGTGAGTGAGTCTGTCTGTCTGTGAGTGAGTGAGTCTGTCTGTCTGTCTGTCTGTGAGTGAGTGAGTCTGTCTGTCTGTCTGTGAGTGAGTCTGTCTGTCTGTGAGTGAGTCTGTCTGTCTGTCTGTCTGTCTGTGAGTGAGTCTGTCTGTCTGTCTGTCTGTGAGTGAGTCTGTCTGTCTGTCTGTCTGTGAGTGAGTCTGTCTGTCTGTCTGTGAGTGAGTGAGTCTGTCTGTCTGTCTGTGAGTGAGTGAGTCTGTCTGTCTGTCTGTGAGTGAGTCTGTCTGTCTGTCTGTCTGTCTGTGAGTGAGTCTGTCTGTCTGTGAGTGAGTGAGTCTGTCTGTCTGTGAGTGAGTCTGTCTGTCTGTCTGTCTGTCTGTGAGTGAGTCTGTCTGTCTGTCTGTCTGTGAGTGAGTCTGTCTGTCTGTCTGTCTGTCTGTGAGTGAGTCTGTCTGTCTGTCTGTCTGTGAGTGAGTTGTCTGTCTGTGAGTGAGTCTGTCTGTCTGTCTGTCTGTCTGTGAGTGAGTTCTGTCTGTCTGTGAGTGAGTCTGTCTGTCTGTCTGTCTGTCTGTGAGTGAGTATGTCTGTCTGTGAGTGAGTCTGTCTGTCTGTCTGTCTGTCTGTGAGTGAGTCTGTCTGTCTGTGAGTGAGTCTGTCTGTCTGTGAGTGAGTCTGTCTGTCTGTCTGTGAGTGAGTGAGTCTGTCTGTCTGTCTGTGAGTGAGTGAGTCTGTCTGTCTGTCTGTGAGTGAGTCTGTCTGTCTGTCTGTGAGTGAGTGAGTCTGTCTGTGAGTGAGTGAGTCTGTCTGTCTGTCTGTCTGTCTGTGAGTGAGTCTGTCTGTCTGTGAGTGAGTGAGTCTGTCTGTCTGTCTGTGAGTGAGTGAGTCTGTCTGTCTGTCTGTCTGTGAGTGAGTCTGTCTGTCTGTCTGTGAGTGAGTGAGTCTGTCTGTCTGTCTGTCTGTGAGTGAGTCTGTCTGTCTGTCTGTCTGTCTGTGAGTGAGTGAGTCTGTCTGTCTGTCTGTGAGTGAGTCTGTCTGTCTGTCTGTCTGTCTGTCTGTGAGTGAGTCTGTCTGTCTGTCTGTCTGTCTGTCTGTCTGTGAGTGAGTCTGTCTGTCTGTCTGTGAGTGAGTGAGTCTGTCTGTCTGTCTGTGAGTGAGTCTGTCTGTCTGTCTGTCTGTCTGTGAGTGAGTCTGTCTGTCTGTCTGTGAGTGAGTCTGTCTGTGAGTGAGTCTGTCTGTGAGTGAGTCTGTCTGTGAGTGAGTCTGTCTGTGAGTGAGTCTGTCTGTCTGTGAGTGAGTCTGTCTGTCTGTGAGTGAGTCTGTCTGTCTGTGAGTGAGTCTGTCTGTGAGTGAGTCTGTCTGTCTGTCTGTCTGTCTGTGAGTGAGTCTGTCTGTGAGTGAGTCTGTCTGTGAGTGAGTCTGTCTGTCTGTCTGTCTGTCTGTCTGTGAGTGAGTCTGTCTGTCTGTCTGTCTGTCTGTCTGTGAGTGAGTCTGTCTGTCTGTCTGTGAGTGAGTCTGTCTGTCTGTCTGTCTGTGAGTGAGTCTGTCTGTCTGTCTGTGAGTGAGTCTGTCTGTGAGTGAGTCTGTCTGTGAGTGAGTCTGTCTGTGAGTGAGTCTGTCTGTGAGTGAGTCTGTCTGTGAGTGAGTCTGTCTGTCTGTGAGTGAGTCTGTCTGTCTGTGAGTGAGTCTGTCTGTCTGTGAGTGAGTCTGTCTGTCTGTGAGTGAGTCTGTCTGTCTGTGAGTGAGTCTGTCTGTGAGTGAGTCTGTCTGTCTGTCTGTCTGTCTGTGAGTGAGTCTGTCTGTGAGTGAGTCTGTCTGTGAGTGAGTCTGTCTGTGAGTGAGTCTGTCTGTCTGTGAGTGAGTCTGTCTGTCTGTGAGTGAGTCTGTCTGTCTGTGAGTGAGTCTGTCTGTCTGTGAGTGAGTCTGTCTGTCTGTGAGTGAGTCTGTCTGTGAGTGAGTCTGTCTGTCTGTCTGTCTGTCTGTGAGTGAGTCTGTCTGTGAGTGAGTCTGTCTGTGAGTGAGTCTGTCTGTCTGTCTGTGAGTGAGTGAGTCTGTCTGTCTGTCTGTCTGTCTGTCTGTCTGTCTGTGAGTGAGTCTGTCTGTCTGTCTGTCTGTGAGTGAGTCTGTCTGTCTGTCTGTCTGTGAGTGAGTGAGTGAGTGAGTCTGTCTGTCTGTGAGTGAGTCTGTCTGTCTGTGAGTGAGTGAGTCTGTCTGTCTGTCTGTGAGTGAGTCTGTCTGTGAGTGAGTCTGTCTGTGAGTGAGTCTGTCTGTGAGTGAGTCTGTCTGTCTGTCTGTGAGTGAGTGAGTGAGTGAGTCTGTCTGTCTGTGAGTGAGTCTGTCTGTCTGTGAGTGAGTCTGTCTGTGAGTGAGTGAGTGAGTCTGTCTGTCTGTCTGTCTGTGAGTGAGTCTGTCTGTCTGTCTGTCTGTCTGTGAGTGAGTCTGTCTGTCTGTGAGTGAGTCTGTCTGTCTGTCTGTCTGTCTGTGAGTGAGTCTGTCTGTCTGTCTGTCTGTCTGTCTGTGAGTGAGTCTGTCTGTCTGTGAGTGAGTCTGTCTGTCTGTGAGTGAGTCTGTCTGTCTGTCTGTGAGTGAGTCTGTCTGTCTGTCTGTGAGTGAGTGAGTCTGTCTGTCTGTCTGTGAGTGAGTGAGTCTGTCTGTCTGTCTGTCTGTCTGTGAGTGAGTCTGTCTGTCTGTGAGTGAGTCTGTCTGTCTGTCTGTCTGTCTGTGAGTGAGTCTGTCTGTCTGTGAGTGAGTCTGTCTGTCTGTCTGTGAGTGAGTCTGTCTGTCTGTGAGTGAGTGAGTGAGTCTGTCTGTCTGTCTGTCTGTGAGTGAGTGAGTCTGTCTGTCTGTCTGTGAGTGAGTCTGTCTGTCTGTGAGTGAGTGAGTGAGTCTGTCTGTCTGTGAGTGTGTGAGTCTGTCTGTCTGTCTGTGAGTGAGTCTGTCTGTCTGTCTGTCTGTCTGTGAGTGAGTCTGTCTGTCTGTCTGTGAGTGAGTCTGTATGTCTGTCTGTGAGTGAGTCTGTCTGTCTGTCTGTGAGTGAGTCTGTCTGTCTGTCTGTCTGTGAGTGAGTGAGTCTGTCTGTCTGTCTGTGAGTGAGTGAGTCTGTCTGTCTGTCTGTCTGTCTGTGAGTGAGTCTGTCTGTCTGTCTGTGTGTGAGTCTGTCTGTCTGTCTGTCTGTGAGTGAGTCTGTCTGTCTGTCAGTGAGTGAGTGAGTCTGTCTGTCTGTGAGTGAGTCTGTCTGTCTGTCTGTGAGTGAGTCTGTCTGTCTGTCTGTGAGTGAGTCTGTCTGTCTGTCAGTGAGTGAGTGAGTCTGTCTGTCTGTGAGTGAGTCTGTCTGTCTGTGAGTGAGTCTGTCTGTCTGTCTGTCTGTGAGTGAGTCTGTCTGTCTGTCTGTGAGTGAGTCTGTCTGTCTGTCTGTCTGTCTGTGAGTGAGTCTGTCTGTCTGTCTGTCTGTCTGTGAGTGAGTCTGTCTGTCTGTCTGTCTGTCTGTGAGTGAGTCTGTCTGTCTGTCTGTCTGTCTGTGAGTGAGTCTGTCTGTCTGTGAGTGAGTCTGTCTGTCTGTCTGTCTGTCTGTGAGTGAGTCTGTCTGTCTGTGAGTGAGTCTGTCTGTCTGTCTGTGAGTGAGTCTGTCTGTCTGTGAGTGAGTGAGTGAGTCTGTCTGTCTGTCTGTCTGTGAGTGAGTGAGTCTGTCTGTCTGTCTGTGAGTGAGTCTGTCTGTCTGTGAGTGAGTGAGTGAGTCTGTCTGTCTGTGAGTGTGTGAGTCTGTCTGTCTGTCTGTGAGTGAGTCTGTCTGTCTGTCTGTCTGTCTGTGAGTGAGTCTGTCTGTCTGTCTGTGAGTGAGTCTGTATGTCTGTCTGTGAGTGAGTCTGTCTGTCTGTCTGTGAGTGAGTCTGTCTGTCTGTCTGTCTGTGAGTGAGTGAGTCTGTCTGTCTGTCTGTGAGTGAGTGAGTCTGTCTGTCTGTCTGTCTGTCTGTGAGTGAGTCTGTCTGTCTGTCTGTGTGTGAGTCTGTCTGTCTGTCTGTCTGTGAGTGAGTCTGTCTGTCTGTCTGTGAGTGAGTCTGTCTGTCTGTCTGTGAGTGAGTCTGTCTGTCTGTCTGTGAGTGAGTCTGTCTGTCTGTCTGTGAGTGAGTCTGTCTGTCTGTCTGTGAGTGAGTCTGTCTGTCTGTCTGTGAGTGAGTCTGTCTGTCTGTCTGTCTGTGAGTGAGTCTGTCTGTCTGTCTGTCTGTGAGTGAGTCTGTCTGTCTGTCTGTGAGTGAGTCTGTCTGTCTGTGAGTGAGTGAGTCTGTCTGTCTGTGAGTGAGTGAGTCTGTCTGTCTGTCTGTCTGTGAGTGAGTCTGTCTGTCTGTGAGTGAGTCTGTCTGTCTGTGAGTGAGTCTGTCTGTCTGTCTGTGTGTGAGTCTGTCTGTCTGTCTGTGTGTGAGTCTGTCTGTGAGTGAGTCTGTCTGTCTGTCTGTGAGTGAGTCTGTCTGTCTGTCTGTGAGTGAGTCTGTCTGTCTGTCTGTGAGTGAGTCTGTCTGTCTGTCTGTGATTGAGTCTGTCTGTCTGTGAGTGAGTCTGTCTGTCTGTCTGTGAGTGAGTCTGTCTGTCTGTCTGTGAGTGAGTCTGTCTGTCTGTCTGTCTGTGAGTGAGTGAGTCTGTCTGTCTGTCTGTCTGTCTGTCTGTGAGTGAGTGAGTCTGTCTGTGAGTGAGTCTGTCTGTCTGTCTGTCTGTCTGTGAGTGAGTCTGTCTGTCTGTCTGTCTGTGAGTGAGTCTGTCTGTCTGTCTGTGAGTGAGTCTGTCTGTCTGTCTGTGAGTGAGTCTGTCTGTCTGTCTGTGAGTGAGTCTGTCTGTCTGTCTGTGTGTGAGTCTGTCTGTCTGTCTGTGTGTGAGTCTGTCTGTGAGTGAGTCTGTCTGTCTGTCTGTGAGTGAGTCTGTCTGTCTGTCTGTGAGTGAGTCTGTCTGTCTGTGAGTGAGTCTGTCTGCCTGTCTGTCTGTCTGTCTGTCTGTCTGTGAGTGAGTCTGTCTGTCTGTCTGTCTGTCTGTGAGTGAGTCTGTCTGTCTGTCTGTCTGTGAGTGAGTCTGTCTGTCTGTCTGTGAGTGAGTCTGTCTGTGAGTGAGTCTGTCTGTGAGTGAGTCTGTCTGTCTGTCTGTGAGTGAGTCTGTATGTCTGTGAGTGAGTGAGTCTGTCTGTCTGTCTGTCTGTCTGTCTGTGAGTGAGTCTGTCTGTCTGTCTGTGAGTGAGTCTGTCTGTCTGTCTGTGAGTGAGTGAGTGAGTGAGTGAGTGAGTCTGTCTGTGAGTGAGTCTGTCTGTCTGTCTGTGAGTGAGTGAGTGAGTGAGTCTGTCTGTCTGTGAGTGAGTGAGTGAGTGAGTGAGTGAGTGAGTCTGTCTGTCTGTGAGTGAGTGAGTCTGTCTGTCTGTCTGTCTGTGAGTGAGTCTGTCTGTCTGTCTGTGAGTGAGTCTGTCTGTCTGTCTGTGAGTGAGTCTGTCTGTCTGTCTGTCTGTGAGTGAGTCTGTCTGTCTGTCTGTCTGTGAGTGAGTCTGTCTGTCTGTCTGTGAGTGAGTCTGTCTGTCTGTGAGTGAGTGAGTCTGTCTGTCTGTCTGTCTGTGAGTGAGTCTGTCTGTCTGTGAGTGAGTCTGTCTGTCTGTGAGTGAGTCTGTCTGTGAGTGAGTCTGTCTGTGAGTGAGTCTGTCTGTCTGTGAGTGAGTCTGTCTGTCTGTCTGTGAGTGAGTCTGTCTGTCTGTGAGTGAGTCTGTCTGTCTGTGAGTGAGTCTGTCTGTCTGTCTGTGAGTGAGTCTGTCTGTGAGTGAGTCTGTCTGTGAGTGAGTCTGTCTGTGAGTGAGTCTGTCTGTGAGTGAGTCTGTCTGTCTGTGAGTGAGTCTGTCTGTCTGTCTGTCTGTGAGTGAGTCTGTCTGTCTGTCTGTCTGTCTGTGAGTGAGTCTGTCTGTCTGTCTGTAAGTGAGTCTGTCTGTCTGTCTGTCTGTGAGTGAGTCTGTCTGTCTGTCTGTGAGTGAGTCTGTCTGTCTGTCTGTCTGTCTGTCTGTAAGTGAGTCTGTCTGTCTGTCTGTCTGTGAGTGAGTCTGTCTGTCTGTGAGTGAGTCTGTCTGTCTGTCTGTGAGTGAGTCTGTCTGTCTGTCTGTCTGTGAGTGAGTCTGTCTGTATGTCTGTCTGTGAGTGAGTCTGTCTGTCTGTCTGTCTGTGAGTGAGTCTGTCTGTCTGTGAGTGAGTCTGTCTGTCTGTGAGTGAGTCTGTCTGTCTGTGAGTGAGTCTGTCTGTCTGTCTCTGTCTGTCTGTCTGTCTGTCTGTCTGTGAGTGAGTCTGTCTGTCTGTCTGTCTGTCTGTGAGTGAGTCTGTCTGTCTGTCTGTAAGTGAGTCTGTCTGTCTGTCTGTAAGTGAGTCTGTCTGTCTGTCTGTCTGTGAGTGAGTCTGTCTGTCTGTCTGTGAGTGAGTCTGTCTGTCTGTCTGTCTGTCTGTGAGTGAGTGAGTCTGTCTGTCTGTCTGTGAGTGAGTGAGTCTGTCTGTCTGTCTGTGAGTGAGTGAGTCTGTCTGTCTGTCTGTGAGTGAGTGAGTCTGTCTGTCTGTCTGTGAGTGAGTGAGTCTGTCTGTCTGTCTGTGAGTGAGTGAGTCTGTCTGTCTGTCTGTGAGTGAGTGAGTCTGTCTGTCTGTCTGTGAGTGAGTGAGTCTGTCTGTCTGTCTGTGAGTGAGTCTGTCTGTCTGTCTGTCTGTGAGTGAGTGAGTCTGTCTGTCTGTCTGTCTGTCTGTCTGTCTGTGAGTGAGTCTGTCTGTCTGTGAGTGAGTCTGTCTGTCTGTGAGTGAGTCTGTCTGTCTGTGAGTGAGTCTGTCTGTCTGTGAGTGAGTCTGTCTGTCTGTCTGTGAGTGAGTCTGTCTGTCTGTCTGTCTGTCTGTGAGTGAGTCTGTCTGTCTGTGAGTGAGTCTGTCTGTCTGTGAGTGAGTGAGTCTGTCTGTGAGTGAGTGAGTCTGTCTGTGAGTGAGTCTGTCTGTCTGTCTGTCTGTGAGTGAGTCTGTCTGTCTGTCTGTGAGTGAGTCTGTCTGTCTGTCTGTCTGTGAGTGAGTCTGTCTGTCTGTCTGTGAGTGAGTCTGTCTGTGAGTGAGTCTGTCTGTGAGTGAGTCTGTCTGTCTGTGAGTGAGTCTGTCTGTCTGTGAGTGAGTCTGTCTGTCTGTGAGTGAGTCTGTCTGTCTGTGAGTGAGTCTGTCTGTCTGTGAGTGAGTCTGTCTGTCTGTGAGTGAGTCTGTCTGTCTGTCTGTCTGTCTGTGAGTGAGTCTGTCTGTCTGTCTGTCTGTGAGTGAGTCTGTCTGTCTGTCTGTCTGTGAGTGAGTCTGTGAGTGAGTCTGTCTGTCTGTCTGTGAGTGAGTCTGTCTGTCTGTCTGTGAGTGAGTGAGTGAGTGAGTGAGTCTGTCTGTCTGTGAGTGAGTCTGTCTGTGAGTGAGTGAGTGAGTCTGTCTGTCTGTCTGTCTGTCTGTGAGTGAGTCTGTCTGTCTGTCTGTCTGTCTGTCTGTCTGTGAGTGAGTCTGTCTGTCTGTGAGTGAGTCTGTCTGTCTGTCTGTGAGTGAGTCTGTCTGTCTGTCTGTCTGTCTGTGAGTGAGTCTGTCTGTCTGTCTGTCTGTCTGTGAGTGAGTCTGTCTGTCTGTGAGTGAGTCTGTCTGTCTGTGAGTGAGTCTGTCTGTCTGTCTGTGAGTGAGTCTGTCTGTCTGTCTGTGAGTGAGTCTGTCTGTCTGTCTGTGAGTGAGTCTGTCTGTCTGTCTGTCTGTGAGTGAGTCTGTCTGTCTGTCTGTCTGTGAGTGAGTCTGTCTGTGAGTGAGTCTGTCTGTGAGTGAGTCTGTCTGTGAGTGAGTCTGTCTGTGAGTGAGTCTGTCTGTGAGTGAGTCTGTCTGTCTGTGAGTGAGTGAGTCTGTCTGTCTGTGAGTGAGTCTGTCTGTCTGTCTGTCTGTGAGTGAGTCTGTCTGTCTGTCTGTCTGTGAGTGAGTCTGTCTGTCTGTCTGTGAGTGAGTCTGTCTGTGAGTGAGTCTGTCTGTCTGTCTGTGAGTGAGTCTGTCTGTCTGTCTGTGAGTGAGTCTGTCTGTCTGTCTGTGAGTGAGTCTGTCTGTCTGTCTGTGAGTGAGTCTGTCTGTCTGTCTGTGAGTCTGTCTGTCTGTCTGTGAGTGAGTCTGTCTGTCTGTCTGTGAGTGAGTCTGTCTGTCTGTCTGTCTGTGAGTGAGTCTGTCTGTCTGTCTGTCTGTGAGTGAGTCTGTCTCTGTCTGTCTGTGAGTGAGTCTGTCTGTCTGTCTGTGAGTGAGTCTGTCTGTCTGTCTGTCTGTGAGTGAGTCTGTCTGTCTGTCTGTCTGTCTGTCTGTCTGTCTGTCTGTGAGTGAGTGAGTGAGTCTGTCTGTCTGTCTGTCTGTCTGTCTGTGAGTGAGTCTGTCTGTCTGTCTGCCTGTGTGAGAGTCTGTCTGCCTGTGTGAGAGTCTGTCTGCCTGTGTGAGAGTCTGTCTGTCTGTGAGTGAGTCTGTCTGCCTGTGTGTGAGTCTGTCTGCCTGTGTGTGAGTCTGTCTGCCTGTGTGAGAGTCTGTCTGTCTGTGAGTGAGTCTGTCTGCCTGTGTGTGAGTCTGTCTGCCTGTGTGTGAGTCTGTCTGCCTGTGTGTGAGTCTGTCTGCCTGTGTGTGAGTCTGTCTGCCTGTGTGTGAGTCTGTCTGCGTGTGTGTGAGTCTGTCTGCGTGTGTGTGAGTCTGTCTGCGTGTGTGTGAGTCTGTCTGCGTGTGTGTGAGTCTGTCTGCGTGTGTGTGTGAGTGTCTGAATGTGTGTGAGTCTGTGTCTGTGTGTGTGTGTGAGTCTGTCTGTGTGTGTGTGTGAGTCTGTCTGTGTGTGTGGGTGAGTCTGTCTGTGTGTGTGGGTGAGTCTGTCTGTCTGTCTGTGTGGGTGAGTCTGTCTGACTGTGTGTGTGAGTCTGTGTCTGTGTGTGAGTCTGTGTCTGTGTGTGAGCCTGTCTGTCTGTGTGTCTGTCTGTCTGTGTGTCTGTCTGTCTGTCTGTGTGTCTGTCTGTCTGTCTGTCTGTGTGTCTGTCTGTCTGTGTGTCTGTCTGTCTGTGTGTCTGTCTGTCTGTGTGTCTGTCTGTCTGTGTGTCTGTCTGTCTGTGTGTGTGTGTGTGTGAGTCTGTCTGTGTGTGTGTGTGTGTGTGTGTGTGTCTGTGTCTGTGTCTGTGTGTGTGTGTGTGTGTGTCTGTCTGTGTGGGTGTGAGTCTGTCTGTCTGTGTGGGTGTGAGTCTGTCTGGGTGTGAGTCTGTCTGTCTGTGTGGGTGTGAGTCTGTCTGTGAGTGAGTCTGTCTGTCTGTGAGTGAGTCTGTCTGTCTGTCTGTCTGTGAGTGAGTCTGTCTGTCTGTCTGTCTGTCTGTCTGTGAGTGAGTCTGTCTGTCTGTCTGTGAGTGAGTCTGTCTGTCTGTCTGTAAGTGAGTCTGTCTGTCTGTAAGTGAGTCTGTCTGTCTGTCTGTCTGTGAGTGAGTCTGTCTGTCTGTGAGTGAGTCTGTCTGTCTGTCTGTGAGTGAGTCTGTCTGTCTGTCTGTCTGTGAGTGAGTGAGTGAGTGAGTCTGTCTGTCTGTGAGTGAGTCTGTCTGTCTGTGAGTGAGTGAGTCTGTCTGTCTGTCTGTAAGTGAGTCTGTCTGTCTGTCTGTAAGTGAGTCTGTCTGTCTGTCTGTAAGTGAGTCTGTCTGTCTGTCTGTGAGTGAGTCTGTCTGTCTGTCTGTGAGTGAGTCTGTCTGTCTGTGAGTGAGTGAGTGAGTGAGTGAGTCTGTGTCTGTGAGTGAGTCTGTCTGTCTGTGAGTGAGTGAGTGAGTCTGTCTGTCTGTCTGTCTGTCTGTGAGTGAGTCTGTCTGTCTGTCTGTGAGTGAGTCTGTCTGTCTGTCTGTCTGTCTGTGAGTGAGTCTGTCTGTCTGTCTGTGAGTGAGTCTGTCTGTCTGTCTGTAAGTGAGTCTGTCTGTCTGTCTGTCTGTGAGTGAGTCTGTCTGTCTGTCTGTGAGTGAGTCTGTCTGTCTGTGAGTGAGTGAGTGAGTCTGTCTGTCTGTGAGTGAGTGAGTCTGTCTGTCTGTCTGTCTGTGAGTGAGTCTGTCTGTCTGTCTGTGAGTGAGTCTGTCTGTCTGTCTGTGAGTGAGTCTGTCTGTCTGTCTGTGAGTGAGTCTGTCTGTCTGTCTGTCTGTCTGTGAGTGAGTCTGTCTGTCTGTGAGTGAGTGAGTCTGTCTGTCTGTCTGTCTGTGAGTGAGTCTGTCTGTCTGTCTGTGAGTGAGTCTGTCTGTCTGTCTGTCTGTGAGTGAGTCTGTCTGTCTGTCTGTCTGTGAGTGAGTCTGTCTGTCTGTCTGTCTGTGAGTGAGTCTGTCTGTCTGTCTGTCTGTCTGTCTGTGAGTGAGTCTGTCTGTCTGTCTGTCTGTCTGTGAGTGAGTGAGTCTGTCTGTCTGTCTGTCTGTCTGTGAGTGAGTCTGTCTGTCTGTGAGTGAGTCTGTCTGTGAGTGAGTCTGTCTGTCTGTCTGTGAGTGAGTGAGTCTGTCTGTCTGTCTGTGAGTGAGTGAGTCTGTCTGTCTGTGAGTGAGTGAGTCTGTCTGTCTGTCTGTGAGTGAGTGAGTCTGTCTGTCTGT
>JAQIHN010000556.1:30000-32500 GCA_027917425.1 Gastrophryne carolinensis
CTGTGTGTGAGTCTGTCTGTCTGTGTGTGAGTCTGTCTGTCTGTGTGTGAGTCTGTCTGTCTGTGTGTGAGTCTGTCTGTCTGTGTGTGAGTCTGTCTGTCTGTGTGTGAGTCTGTCTGTCTGTGTGTGAGTCTGTCTGTCTGTGTGTGAGTCTGTCTGTGTGTGTGTGTGTGTGTGTGTGAGTATGTCTGTGTGTGTGTGTGAGAGTCTGTTTGTGTGTGTGTGTGAGAGTCTGTCTGTGTGTGTGTGAGTCTGTCTGTGTGTGTGTGTGTGTCTGTGAGTCTGTCTGCCTGTGTGTGTGTGAGTCTGTCTGCCTGTGTGTGAGTCTGTCTGCCTGCGTGTGAGTCTGTCTGCCTGCGTGTGAGTCTGTCTGCCTGCGTGTGTGAGTCTGTCTGCCTGCGTGTGTGAGTCTGTCTGCCTGCGTGTGTGAGTCTGTCTGCCTGCGTGTGTGAGTCTGTCTGCCTGCGTGTGTGAGTCTGTCTGTGTGTGTGAGTCTGTCTGTGTGTGTGTGTGAGTCTGCCTGTGTATGTGAGTCTGTCTGTCTGCGTGTGTGAGTCTGTCTGTGTGTGTGTGAGTCTGTCTGTGTGTGTGTGTGTGAGTCTGTCTGTGTGAGTCTGTCTGTCTGTGTGTGAGTCTGTCTGTCTGTGTGTGAGTCTGTCTGTCTGTGTGTGAGTCTGTCTGTCTGTGTGTGAGTCTGTCTGTCTGTGTGTGAGTCTGTCTGTCTGTGTGTGAGTCTGTCTGTGTGTGTGTGTGTGTGTGTGAGTATGTCTGTGTGTGTGTGTGAGAGTCTGTTTGTGTGTGTGTGTGAGAGTCTGTCTGTGTGTGTGTGAGTCTGTCTGTGTGTGTGTGTGTGTGTCTGTGAGTCTGTCTGCCTGTGTGTGTGTGAGTCTGTCTGCCTGTGTGTGAGTCTGTCTGCCTGCGTGTGAGTCTGTCTGCCTGCGTGTGAGTCTGTCTGCCTGCGTGTGAGTCTGTCTGCCTGCGTGTGTGAGTCTGTCTGCCTGCGTGTGTGAGTCTGTCTGCCTGCGTGTGTGAGTCTGTCTGCCTGCGTGTGTGAGTCTGTCTGCCTGCGTGTGTGAGTCTGTCTGCCTGCGTATGTGAGTCTGTCTGCCTGCGTGTGTGAGTCTGTCTGCCTGCGTGTGTGAGTCTGTCTGTGTGTGTGTGAGTCTGTCTGTGTGTGTGTGAGTCTGTCTGTGTGAGTCTGTCCGTGTGTGAGTCTGTCTGTCTGTGTGCGAGTCTGTCTGTCTGTGTGCGAGTCTGTCTGTGTGTGTGTGTGTGTGTGTGAGTATGTCTGTGTGTGTGTGTGAGAGTCTGTTTGTGTGTGTGTGTGAGAGTCTGTCTGTGTGTGTGTGAGTCTGTCTGTGTGTGTGTGTGTGTCTGTGAGTCTGTCTGCCTGTGTGTGTGTGAGTCTGTCTGCCTGTGTGTGAGTCTGTCTGCGTGTGAGTCTGTCTGCCTGCGTGTGAGTCTGTCTGCCTGCGTGTGAGTCTGTCTGCCTGCGTGTGTGAGTCTGTCTGCCTGCGTGTGTGAGTCTGTCTGCCTGCGTGTGTGAGTCTGTCTGCCTGCGTGTGTGAGTCTGTCTGCCTGCGTGTGTGAGTCTGTCTGCCTGCGTATGTGAGTCTGTCTGCCTGCGTGTGTGAGTCTGTCTGCCTGCGTGTGTGAGTCTGTCTGTGTGTGTGTGAGTCTGTCTGTGTGTGTGTGAGTCTGTCTGTGTGAGTCTGTCCGTGTGTGAGTCTGTCTGTCTGTGTGCGAGTCTGTCTGTCTGTGTGCGAGTCTGTCTGTGTGTGTGTGTGTGAGTCTGTCTGTGTGTGTGTGTGCGAGTCTGTCTGTGTGTGTGTGTGCGAGTCTGTCTGTGTGTGTGTGTGCGAGTCTGTCTGTGTGTGTGTGCGAGTCTGTCTGTGTGTGTGTGTGTGAGTCTGTCTGTGTGTGTGTGTGTGAGTCTGTGTGTGTGTGTGTGTGTGTGTGTGTGTGTGTGAGTCTGTGTGTGTGAGAGTCTGTTTGTGTGTGTGTGTGAGAGTCTGTTTGTGTGTGTGTGAGAGTCTGTCTGTGTGTGAGTCTGTCTGTCTGTCTGTGAGTCTGTCTGTCTGTCTGTGAGTCTGTCTGTCTGTCTGTCTGTGTGTGTGTGTGTGTGTGTGTGTGTGTGTGTCTGTCTGTCTGCCTGTGTGAGTCTGTCTGCCTGTGTGTGAGTCTGTCTGCCTGCGTGTGAGTCTGTCTGCCTGCGTGTGAGTCTGTCTGCCTGCGTGTGTGAGTCTGTCTGCCTGCGTGTGTGAGTCTGTCTGCCTGCGTGTGTGAGTCTGTCTGCCTGCGTGTGTGAGTCTGTCTGCCTGCGTATGTGAGTCTGTCTGTGTGTGTGTGAGTCTGTCTGTGTGTGTGAGTCTGTCTGTGTATGTGTGAGTCTGTCTGTGTGAGTCTGTCCGTGTGTGAGTCTGTCTGTCTGTGTGTGAGTCTGTCTGTCTGTGTGTGAGTCTGTCTGTCTGTGTGCGAGACTGTCTGTCTGTGTGTGAGT
>JAQIHN010000557.1:0-64642 GCA_027917425.1 Gastrophryne carolinensis
GGAGTAATTGGGGGGCAGACAGAGGGGGGAGTAATTGGGGGGCAGACAGAGGGGGAGTAATTGGGGGGCAGACAGAGGGGGGAGTAATTGGGGGGGCAGACAGAGGGGGAGTAATTGGGGGGCAGATAGAGGGGGAGTAATTGGGGGGTAATTTGGGGCATAAGTTACCCGAAGTCCTGGTCCATGGCCTTGAAGAAGTACTTGGCATGTCCGCGGCCCAGGGCGGCCTTGAAGTCGCGCAGGCGGATGTCGCTGGCCGGCACCGGCACCTTCACCAGATATGGCGTCTCCTCCTCGTCCAGGTGATAGATCACCTTCGTCTCCCCCATGCTGCGGCCTAGCGGAGCTCCCCGGAGCCTCGGCCTCGATTAGCGGCGGCAGCAGCGCTCCGTCCGGGGAGCCAGCGTGTGACGTCACCTCGCCAGCAACGAGGGCAGGAGAAGACGCTGAGGGAACCGCCCCTCGCTCGGCCAGCACAATGCCGCCGAGGCTCCGCCCACCGCGGGAGAAAAACACCGACGGGACACGCCCACCGCCACACCAGCACTCTGGCTCGGCACGGCGGGGCGGTGTCCTCTGGGCGCGCCCACTGGGAGTGGTCACTGGAGAGGCCCCGCCCCTAATCGGAAACGCATTGGGTGGCCGCGCGGTAGCCCATAGCAACCCAACGTGGCCCTGTACGGCTGCCGATTGGCTCCCATTCCAGAGGGTGGATGTTGATTGGTTGTTAGTGGCAACACTAAGCATTATGGCTATCTGTTGCTAAGGGCGACACTGCCACGTTGTTTACATTCATAAACAATAATTATAACTATAGCCTATTTGCTCCGCCCATCTTTATGAAGCATTATGGGTATGGGTTGCTAAGGGCGACACTGCCACAATAATTATAACTAAAGCCTATTGGCTCCGCCCATCTTCCAGAAGCATTATGGGTATTGGTTGCTAAGGGAGACACTGCCACAATAATTATAATAATAACTAAAGCCTATTGGCCCCGCCCATCTTTATGAAGCATTATGGGTATCAATTGCTAAGGGCGACACTGCCACAATAATTATAATAATAAATAAAGCCTATTGGCTCCGCCCATCTTTATGAAGCATTATGGGTATTGGTTGCTAAGGGCGACACTGCCACAATAATTATAATAATAACTAAAGCCTATTGGCCCCGCCCATCTTTATGAAGCATTATGGGTATCAATTGCTAAGGGCGACACTGCCACAATAATTATAATAATAAATAAAGCCTATTGGCTCCGCCCATCTTTATGAAGCATTATGGGTATTGGTTGCTAAGGGCGACGCTGCCACAATAATTATAATAATAACTAAAGCCTATTGGCCCCGCCCATCTTTATGAAGCATTATGGGTATCAGTTGCTAAGGGCGATGCTGCCACAATAATTATAATAATAAATAAAGCCTATTGGCTCCGCCCATCTTTATGAAGCATTATGGGTATTGGTTGCTAAGGGCGACGCTGCCACAATAATTATAATAATAACTAAAGCCTATTGGCCCCGCCCATCTTTATGAAGCATTATGGGTATCAGTTGCTAAGGGCGACGCTGCCACAATAATTATAATAATAACTAAAACCTATTGGCCCCGCCCATCTTTATGAAGCATTATGGGTATCAGTTGCTAAGGACGACGCTGCCACAATAATTATAATAATAAATAAAGCCTATTGGCTCCGCCCATCTTTATGAAGCATTATGGGTATCAGTTGCTAAGGGCGACACTGCCACAATAATTATAATAATAACTAAAGCCTATTGGCCCCGCCCATCTTTATGAAGCATTATGGGTATCAGTTGCTAAGGACGACGCTGCCACAATAAATATAATAATAAATAAAGCCTATTGGCTCCGCCTATCTTTATGAAGCATTATGGGTATCAGTTGCTAAGGGCGACACTGCCACAATAATTATAATATTAACTAAAGTCTATTGGCCCCGCCCATCTTTATGAAGCATTATGGGTATTGGTTGCTAAGGGCAACACGGCCACAATAATTATAATAACTAAAGCCTATTGGCTCCGCCCATCTTTATGAAGCATTATGGGTATTGGTTGCTAAGGGCGACGCTGCCACAATAATTATAATAATAACTAAAGCCTATTGGCCCCGCCCATCTTTATGAAGCATTATGGGTATCAGTTGCTAAGGGCGACGCTGCCACAATAATTATAATATTAACTAAAGTCTATTGGATCCGCCCATCTTTATGAAGCATTATGGGTATTGGTTGCTAAGGGCAACACAGCCACAATAATTATAATAACTAAAGCCTATTGGCTCCGCCCATCTTTATGAAGCATTATGGGTATCAATTGCTAAGGGTGACGCTGCCACAATAATTATAATAATAAATAAAGCCTATTGGCTCCGCCCATCTTTATGAAGCATTATGGGTATTGGTTGCTAAGGGCAACACGGCCACAATAATTATAATAACTAAAGCCTATTGGCTCCGCCCATCTTTATGAAGCATTATGGGTATCAGTTGCTAAGGGCGACAATGCCACGTTGTTTACAACCCAGAACCATGTGTTCATTGGCCCAGATGCATGATGGGTAGGGGGTGCCAGAAACAAAGCTGCTATTTGGTTGCTATGGGCAACACTGCACAGAAGCCGGCCGCTGGCTCTGTTTTTATGGGCGAACGGGGCGAGTATCACACAGTGGGGCATCCCTGCTCGGGATGCACCGGCAGGAAAAGCCGGGGGCCGGCCCTGGAATCTTTTAGGTTCCAGGGCCGACCGCTGGTGGGTTTTGTTCCACTTTAAAGGGGACCAAAACCCACCTCGATCGGCCAGGCATCTATAAGATTCCTGAGTCTATCGATCCCCCCCCCGGGCACCTAAAATCGGGATGCCCCGCTGTGTGACACCCCCCAGATCGCCCCGTACACTTACCTTGTTTCCTGGTCCAAAGCCGCACCCCCCACTATCCCTCTGGCAGAGCGCCAGGCCCGGGTACGCTTCCTGTTACAGGGAAGCGGGGGATCCTCAACCAATCAGAACGCTCGGACCCGCTGGCCTTAGACGAAGCTTAGACGCGTGACATCAGCAGCTCCCAGCGAGCTGATTGGACGAGCGGACGCACATGCGCCCTAGGACTGGGAAGAGGTGAGTTGTCGTTGGCGACGGCACTTACTCAAGAAGGACTGTGGACACCCTGCTCACAATCACCCCAAAAAAAGGAGCCACCAAATACCAACGTTAATATAAAGACATTCATATATAATCATAGTTTATTAAGAATTGGAGATAGGAGTCTGAAACGCGTCCTGGAAAGTCATATATACAGTATTAGGCGACTTACGCGTTTTGGACTCCTATCTCCAGTCCTTAATCATAGTTTATTAAGAATTGGAGATAGTAGTCTGAAACGCGTCCTGGAAAGTCATATATACAGTATTAGGCGACTTACGTGTTTCGGACTCCTATCTCCAGTCCTTAATCATAGTTTATTAAGAATTGGAGATAGGAGTCCGAAACGCGTCCTGGAAAGTCATATATACAGTATTAGGCGACTTACGCGTTTCGGACTCCTATCTCCAGTCCTTAATCATAGTTCATTAAGAATTGGAGATAGTAGTCCGAAACGCGTCCTGGAAAGTCATATATACAGTATTAGGCGACTTACGCGTTTTGGACTCCTATTTCCAGTCCTTAATCATAGTTTATTAAGAATTGGACACAATAGTCCGAAACGCGTCCTGGAAAGTCATATATACAGTATTAGGCGACTTACGCGTTTCGGACTCCTATCTCCAGTCCTTAATCATAGTTTATTAAGAATTGGAGATAGTAGTCCGAAACGCGTCCTGGAAAGTCATGTATAGAGTATTAGGCGACTTACGCGTTTCGGACTCCTATCTCCAGTCCTTAATCATAGTTTATTAAGAATTGGAGATAGTAGTGTGAAACGCGTCCTGGAAAGCCATATATACAGTATTAGGCGACTTACGCGTTTCGGACTCCTATCTCCAGTCCTTAATCATAGTTTATTAAGAATTGGAGATAGGAGTCCGAAACGCGTCCTGGAAAGTCATATATACAGTATTTGGGGACTTACGCGTTTCAGACTCCTATCTCCAGTCCTTAATCATAGTTTATTAAGAATTGGAAATAGTAGTCCTGGAAAGATAGTACAAACTATGGTTAAGGACTGGAGATAGGAGTCCGAAACGCGTAAGTCGCCTATACTATGGAGATGATTTTAAACATATAATTAAAAGTTTTATGAGGAGTGCGGACCATTCGCTTTGCCTTTCAGACAGACAGTGATAACTGGAAATATAAAGATCGGATCCCCTTGAGGCATCAAAGAAGGGGAAAGATATATGTTTTTGTATATATACCCCCCTGGTAGTCAGGACCAATTTACACCAAAATCAATATATTACAAATAAAGTGACCAGCGCTAATCATGTGCCATTATAAAGCTAATACAACCAACCATATAAAATAATGCATGAAAATGACAAAATATATATACAAGTGCTAGTGCATATACATAGACTGAGGGGGTTATTTATAAAGGGATAGCACCTTGTAAATGACAGGTAGCGACAGGTAGTGCCTTGTAAATGACAGGTAGCGCCAGGTAGCGCCTTGTAAATGACAGGTAGCGTCAGGTAGCGCCTTGTAAATGACAGGTAGCGTCAGGTAGCGCCTTGTAAATGACAGGTAGCGTCAGGTAGTGCCTTGTAAATGACAGGTAGCGTCAGGTAGAGCCTTGTAAATGACAGGTAGCGAGAGGTATCGCCTTGTAAATGACAGGTAGCGTCAGGTAGTGCCTTGTAAATGACAGGAAGCGTCAGGTAGCGCATTGTAAATGACAGGTAGCGAGAGGTATCGCCTTGTAAATGACAGGTAGCGTCAGGTAGTGCCTTGTAAATGACAGGTAGCGCCAGGTAGCGCCTTGTAAATGACAGGTAGCGTCAGGCAGAGCCTTGTAAATGTCAGGTAGCGCCTTGTAAATGACAGGTAGCGTCAGGTAGTGCCTTGTAAATGACAGGTAGCGTCAGGTAGCGCCTTGTAAATGACAGGTAGCGAGAGGTATCGCCTTGTAAATGACAGGTAGCGTCAGGCAGAGCCTTGTAAATGACAGGTAGCGTCAGGTAGAGCCTTGTAAATGACAGGTAGCGTCAGGTAGCGCCTTGTAAATGACAGGTAGCGTCAGGTAGTGCCTTGTAAATGACAGGTAGCGTCAGGTAGAGCCTTGTAAATGACAGGTAGCGTCAGGTAGCGCCTTGTAAATGACAGGTAGCGTCAGGTAGCGCCTTGTAAATGACAGGTAGCGTCAGGTAGTGCCTTGTAAATGACAGGTAGCGTCAGGTATCGCCTTGTAAATGACAGGTAGCGTCAGGCAGAGCCTTGTAAATGACAGGTAGCGTCAGGTAGCGCCTTGTAAATGACAGGTAGCGTCAGGTAGTGCCTTGTAAATGACAGGTAGCGTCAGGTAGCGCCTTGTAAATGACAGGTAGCGAGAGGTATCGCCTTGTAAATGACAGGTAGCGTCAGGCAGAGCCTTGTAAATGACAGGTAGCGTCAGGTAGAGCCTTGTAAATGACAGGTAGCGTCAGGTATCGCCTTGTAAATGACAGGTAGCGTCAGGCAGAGCCTTGTAAATGACAGGTAGCGTCAGGTAGCGCCTTGTAAATGACAGGTAGCGTCAGGTAGTGCCTTGTAAATGACAGGTAGCGTCAGGTAGCGCCTTGTAAATGACAGGTAGCGAGAGGTATTGCCTTGTAAATGACAGGTAGCGTCAGGCAGAGCCTTGTAAATGACAGGTAGCGTCAGGTAGAGCCTTGTAAATGACAGGTAGCGTCAGGTAGTGCCTTGTAAATGACAGGTAGCGTCAGGTAGAGCCTTGTAAATGACAGGTAGCGTCAGGTAGCGCCTTGTAAATGACAGGTAGCGTCAGGTAGCGCCTTGTAAATGACAGGTAGCGTCAGGTAGTGCCTTGTAAATGACAGGTAGCGTCAGGTATCGCCTTGTAAATGACAGGTAGCGTCAGGCAGAGCCTTGTAAATGACAGGTAGCGTCAGGTAGAGCCTTGTAAATGACAGGTAGCGTCAGGTAGCGCCTTGTAAATGACAGGTAGCGTCAGGTAGCGCCTTGTAAATGACAGGTAGCGTCAGGTAGTGCCTTGTAAATGACAGGTAGCGTCAGGTAGCGCCTTGTAAATGACAGGTAGCGTCAGGTAGCGCCTTGTAAATGACAGGTAGCGTCAGGTAGTGTCTTGTAAATGACAGGTAGCGTCAGGTAGCGCCTTGTAAATGACAGGTAGCGTCAGGTAGTGTCTTGTAAATGACAGGTAGCGTCAGGTAGCGTCTTGTAAATGACAGGTAGCGTCAGGTAGAGCCTTGTAAATGACAGGTAGCGTCAGGTAGAGCCTTGTAAATGACAGGTAGCGTCAGGTAACGCCTTGTAAATGACAGGTAGCGCCAGGTAGTGCCTTGTACATGACAGGTAGCGTCAGGTAGCGTCTTGTAAATGACAGGTAGCGTCTTGTAAATGACAGGTAGCGTCAGGTAGTGCCTTGTACATGACAGGTAGCGTCAGGTAGCGTCTTGTAAATGACAGGTAGCGTCAGGTAGCGCCTTGTAAATGACAGGTAGCGTCAGGTAGCGCCTTGTAAATGACAGGTAGCGTCAGGTAGCGCCTTGTAAATGACAGGTAGCGACAGGTAGCGCCTTGTAAATGACAGGTAGCGTCAGGTAGAGCCTTGTAAATGACAGGTAGCGACTGGTGAACGCCGGACATGGCAGCAATTACACATTTATCAAGCAGAATCTGTTGAGCGACTGGGATAGCGCCATGTAGCGTCCGATTCATCATTATCCCAAGCTCAGCGTACAGCGCCGGCGTTTAGCCCTGCACAGTGCCAGGTATGACCTCTCGCTACCTGTCGCTCTCCCGTACATTTCTATGGACGATACTTTTCTTCTCTTTTAACGTGGTTTTTGTTTTATTACATTTTATTTTTATTCTCACATAATGTTGTGACCTCTCCTGACATTGAATAAGCAGTTTTTTCACATTTTTTATATATTTCCTCAGAAATGACATCACAGCTCTGCCATTAAAGTGTCATGTTACAATGTAATTCCATATGTTTTCGCTTTGTTACTGGTGGATAGATGCTGAGAAACAGGCTTTAATCACACAGCCTCCTGCGCTCTGGGCTTCGAAGCATTTTTCAGCGCCAGAGATTTGTGAGGCTGTTTTTTTTTGCTGAATATGGTGTGAGTCGGTCGCTATGAGCAGTCGCTAACATGCGCTCCCATACAGCGCTGTACTGGTCATATAGCGACTCCTCACAATGTATTCATCATTACTGCACAGCGACTGAATCGCTATGAACTAGTGACCCATGGCTGAGCACAGCGACTACTAGCGGGCGCTCTGAAATGCCGCTACAGACGCTCATCTGTCGCTACCTGGCGTTAGTGATGAATCAGCCTGTGATATAATTATGGGCACAAAAAGTGCAGCGTGCTTAAGGATAAAACACTCGTCTCTGCTGTTCCCCACATTTTATATTGTGTGAATTATTGAACAGACGCGCTGCCACCTCCCCTGAGGGTAACTTTATATTGATTTGCTTCAGACGATTGTCTTATCCTTAATCCGGACCTTCACCCTAAATTAGAGCCTATCTTATATGTTTCCCCCCCTGTACCTACAGATTGCCCACATTAATCCGGACCTTCACCCTAAATTAGAGCCTATCTTATATGTTTCCCACACCCTGTACATACAGATTGCTCACATTAATCCGGACCCTCACCCTGAATAAGAGCCTATCTTATATGTTTCCCACACCCTGTACATACAGATTGCCCACATTAATCCGGACCCTCACTCTGAATAAGAGCCTATCTTATATGTTTCCCACACCCTGTACATACAGATTGCCCACATTAATCTGGACCCTCACCCTGAATAAGAGCCTATCTTATATGTTTCCCCCCCTGTACATACAGATTGCCCACATTAATCCGGACCCTCACCCTGAATAAGAGCCTATCTTATATGTTTCCCACACCCTGTACATACAGATTGCCCACATTAATCCGGACCCTCACCCTGAATAAGAGCCTATCTTATATGTTTCCCCCCCTGTACATACAGATTGCCCACATTAATCCGGACCCTCACCCTGAATAAGAGCCTATCTTATATGTTTCCCCCCCTGTACATACAGATTGCCAACATTAATCCGGACCCTCACCCAGAATAAGAGCCTATCTTATATGTTTCCCACACCCTGTACATACAGATTGCCCACATTAATCCGGACCTTCACCCTGAATAAGAGCCTATCTTATATGTCCCCCCCCCCCTGTACATACAGATTGCCCACATTAATCCGAACCTTCACCCTGAATAAGAGCCTATCTTATATGTCCCCCCCCCCTGTACATACAGATTGCCCACATTAATCCGGACCCTCACCCTGAGTAAGAGCCTATCTTATATGTTTCCCACACCCTGTACATACAGATTGCTCACATTAATCCGGACCTTCACCCTGAATAAGAGTCTATCTTATATGTTTCCCACACCCGTTACATACAGATTGCTCACATTAATCCGGACCCTCACCCACCCTGAATAAGAGCCTATCTTATATGTTTCCCCCACCCTGTACATACAGATTGCTCACATTAATCCGGACCCTCACCCTGAATAAGAGCCTATCTTATATGTTTCCCCCTGTACATACAGATTGCTCACATTAATCCGGACCTTCACCCTGAATAAGAGCCTATCTTATAAGTTTCCCACACCCTGTACATACAGATTGCCCACATTAATCCGGACCCTCACCCTGAATAAGAGCCTATCTTATATGTTTCCCCCCCTGTACATACAGATTGCCCACATTAATCCGGACCCTCACCCTGAATAAGAGCCTATCTTATATGTTTCCCCCCTGTACATACAGATTGCCCACATTAATCCGGACCCTCACCCTGAATAAGAGCCTATCTTATATGTTTCCCCCCCTGTACATACAGATTGCCAACATTAATCCGGACCCTCACCCAGAATAAGAGCCTATCTTATATGTTTCCCACACCCTGTACATACAGATTGCCCACATTAATCTGGACCTTCACCCTGAATAAGAGCCTATCTTATATGTCCCCCCCCCCTGTACATACAGATTGCCCACATTAATCCGGACCTTCACCCTGAATAAGAGCCTATCTTATATGTCCCCCCCCCCCCTGTACATACAGATTGCCCTCATTAATCCGGACCCTCACCCTGAGTAAGAGCCTATCTTATATGTTTCCCCCCTGTACATACAGATTGCCCACATTAATCCGGACCCTCACCCTGAATAAGAGCCTATCTTATATGTTTCCCCCCCTGTACATACAGATTGCCCACAGTAATCCGGACCCTCACCCAGAATAAGAGCCTATCTTATATGTTTCCCACACCCTGTACATACAGATTGCCCACATTAATCCGGACCTTCACCCTGAATAAGAGCCTATCTTATATGTTTCCCCCCCTGTACATACAGATTGCCCACATTAATCCGGACCTTCACCCTGAATAAGAGCCTATCTTATATGTCCCCCCCCCCCTGTACATACAGATTGCCCACATTAATCCGGACCCTCACCCTGAGTAAGAGCCTATCTTATATGTTTCCCCCCTGTACATACAGATTGCCCACATTAATCCGGACCCTCACCCTGAATAAGAGCCTATCTTATATGTTTCCCCCCCTGTACATACAGATTGCCAACATTAATCCGGACCCTCACCCTGAATAAGAGCCTATCTTATATGTTTCCCACACCCTGTACATACAGATTGCTCACATTAATCCGGACCCTCACCCTGAATAAGAGCCTATCTTATATGTTTCCCACACCCTGTACAGACAGATTGCCCACATTAATCCGGACCTTCACCCTGAATAAGAGCCTATCTTATATGTTTCCCACACCCTGTACATACAGATTGCCCACATTAATAATCATCCTACCTGCATCTACTGCATGTTATGAGCCTTTAAACATCCAAGATGGCGGCTCATTGAACATCAGGCAGCCTGCAAACAGGAAGTGCCTTCTGACTGTGCCGCTCTGCATTCTGGGACTGCTGACCTTTCCCTGACCCCAGCTCTGCTCCTAGCAAAGCACAGCTATAACCCCGCCCCCTGTACTTTATCCCACTCTCCTCTCCTCAGGAACTGTGATGCTTCTGAGTCAAGATGGCGGTGCCCGAATCCTAGAGTCCTGAACAGAGTTGCAGCCCAGTGGAGGAGCTGGGGGGTGCTGGGTGCAGGGACCCCTTTCAGCTGCTGTGGGGTGCTGGGTGCAGGGACCCCCTTCAGCTGCTGTGAGGTGCAGGGACCCCTTTCAGCTGCTGTGAGGTGCTGGGTGCAGGGACCCCCTTCAGCTGCTGTGAGGTGCAGGGACCCCTTTCAGCTGCTGTGAGGTGCTGGGTGCAGGGACCCCTTTCAGCTGCTGTGGGGTGCTGGGTGCAGGGACCCCTTTCAGCTGCTGTGGGGTGCTGGGTGCAGGGACCCCTTTCAGCTGTTGTGGGGTGCTGGGTGCAGGGACCCCTTTCAGCTGCTGTGGGGTGCTGGGTGCAGGGACCCCTTTCAGCTGCTGTTGGGTGCTGGGTGCAGGGACCCCTTTCAGCTGCTGTGGGGTGCTGGGTGCAGGGACCCCTTTCAGCTGCTGTGAGGTGCTGGGTGCAGGGACCCCTTTCAGCTGCTGTGGGGTGCTGGGTGATGGGACCCCTTTCAGCTGCTGTGGGGTGCTGGGTTCAGGGACCCCTTTCAGCTGCTGTGAGGTGCAGGGACCCCTTTCAGCTGCTGTGGGGTGCTGGGTTCAGGGACCCCTTTCAGCTGCTGTGAGGTGCTGGGTGCAGGGACCCCTTTCAGCTGCTGTGAGGTGCTGGGTGCAGGGACCCCTTTCAGCTGCTGTTGGGTGCTGGGACCCCTTTCAGCTGTTGTGCGGTGCTGGGTGCTGGGACCCCTTTCAGCTGCTGTGGGGTGCTGAGTGCAGGGACCCCTTTCAGCTGCTGTGAGGTGCTGGGTGCAGGGACCCCTTTCAGCTGCTGTTGGGTGCTGGGTGCAGGGACCCCTTTCAGCTGCTGTGGGGTGCTGGGTGCAGGGACCCCTTTCAGCTGCTGTGGGGTGCTGGGTGCAGGGACCCCTTTCAGCTGCTGTGAGGTGCTGGGTGCAGGGACCCCTTTCAGCTGCTGTGAGGTGCAGGGACCCCTTTCAGCTGCTGTTGGGTGCTGGGACCCCTTTCAGCTGCTGTGGGGTGCTGGGTGCAGGGACCCCTTTCAGCTGCTGTGAGGTGCTGTGACCCCTTTCAGCTGCTGTGGGGTGCTGGGTG
This sequence comes from Gastrophryne carolinensis, assembly GCA_027917425.1. Lineage (NCBI taxonomy): Eukaryota > Metazoa > Chordata > Amphibia > Anura > Microhylidae > Gastrophryne > Gastrophryne carolinensis. The sequence goes on from JAQIHN010000557.1 coordinate 11,407, forward strand.
CAGGGACCCCTTTCAGCTGCTGTGGGGTGCTGGGTGCAGGGACCCCTTTCAGCTGCTGTGAGGTGCTGGGTGCAGGGACCCCTTTCAGCTGCTGTGGGGTGCTGGGTGCAGGGACCCCTTTCAGCTGCTGTTGGGTGCTGGGACCCCTTTCAGCTGCTGTGGGGTGCTGGGTGCAGGGACCCCTTTCAGCTGCTGTGGGGTGCTGGGTGCAGGGACCCCTTTCAGCTGCTGCGGGGTGCTGGGTGCAGGGACCCCTTTCAGCTGCTGTGGGGTGCTGCTGTGGGGTGCTGGGTGCAGGGACCCCTTTCAGCTGCTGTGAGGTGCTGGGTGCAGGGACCCCTTTCAGCTGCTGTGAGGTGCAGGGACCCCTTTCAGCTGCTGTTGGGTGCTGGGACCCCTTTCAGCTGCTGTGGGGTGCTGGGTGCAGGGACCCCTTTCAGCTGCTGTGAGGTGCTGGGTGCAGGGACCCCTTTCAGCTGTTGTGAGGTGCTGGGTGCAGGGACCCCTTTCAGCTGCTGTGGGGTGTTGGGTGCAGGGACCCCCTTCAGCTGCTGTGGGGTGCTGGGTGCAGGGACCCCTTTCGGCTGCTGTGAGGTGCTGGGTGCAGGGACCCCTTTCAGCTGCTGTGGGGTGCAGGGACCCCTTTCAGCTGCTGTGGGGTGCTGGGTGCAGGGACCCCTTTCAGCTGCTGTGGGGTGCTGGGTGCAGGGACCCCTTTCAGCTGCTGTGGGGTGCTGGGTGCAGGGACCCCTTTCAGCTGCTGTGGGGTGCTGGGTGCAGGGACCCCTTTCAGCTGCTGTGGGGTGCTGGGTGCAGGGACCCCTTTCAGCTGCTGTGAGGTGCTGGGTGCAGGGACCCATTTCAGCTGTTGTGGGGTGATGGGACCCCTTTCAGCTGCTGTGGGGTGATGGGACCCCTTTCAGCTGCTGTGGGGTGATGGGACTCCTTTCAGTTGCTGTGAGGTGCTGGGTGCAGGGACCCCTTTCAGCTGCTGTGAGGTGCTGGGTGCAGGGACCCCTTTCAGCTGCTGTGGGGTGCTGGGTGCAGGGACCCCTTTCAGCTGCTGTGGGGTGCTGGGTGCAGGGACCCCTTTCAGCTGCTGTGGGGTGCTGGGTGCAGGGACCCCATTCAGCTGCTGTGGGGTGCTGGGTGCAGGGACCCCTTTCAGCTGCTGTGGGGTGCTGGGTGCAGGGACCCCTTTCAGCTGCTGTGGGGTGCTGGGTGCAGGGACCCCTTTCAGCTGCTGTGGGGTGCTGGGTGCAGGGACCCCTTTCAGCTGCTGTGGGGTGCTGGGTGCAGGGACCCCTTTCAGCTGCTGTGGGGTGCTGGGTGCAGGGACCCCATTCAGCTGCTGTGGGGTGCTGGGTGCAGGGACCCCTTTCAGCTGCTGTGAGGTGCTGGGTGCAGGGACCCCTTTCAGCTGCTGTGAGGTGCTGGGACCCCTTTCAGCTGCTGTGAGGTGCTGGGACCCCTTTCAGGTGTTTTGGGGTGCTGGGTGCAGGGACCCCTTTCAGCTGCTGTGAGGTGCTGGGTGCAGGGACCCCTTTCAGCTGCTGTGGGGTGCTGGGTGCAGGGACCCCCTTCAGCTGCTGTGAGGTGCAGGGACCCCTTTCAGCTGCTGTGAGGTGCTGGGTGCAGGGACCCCCTTCAGCTGCTGTGAGGTGCAGGGACCCCCTTCAGCTGCTGTGAGGTGCTGGGTGCAGGGACCCCTTTCAGCTGCTGTGGGGTGGTGGGTGCTTGGACCCCTTTCAGCTGCTGTGAGGTGCTGGGTGCAGGGACCCCTTTCAGCTGCTGTGGGGTGCTGGGTGCAGGGACCCCCTTCAGCTGCTGTGAGGTGCAGGGACCCCTTTCAGCTGCTGTGGGGTGCTGGGTGCAGGGACCCCTTTCAGCTGCTGTGAGGTGCTGGGTGCAGGGACCCCTTTCAGCTGCTGTGGGGTGCTGGGTGCAGGGACCCCTTTCAGCTGTTGTGGGGTGCTGGGTGCAGGGACCCCTTTCAGCTGTTGTGGGGTGCTGGGTGCAGGGACCCCTTTCAGCTGCTGTTGGGTGCTGGGACCCCTTTCAGCTGCTGTGAGGTGCTGGGTGCAGGGACCCCTTTCAGCTGCTGTTGGGTGCTGGGTGCAGGGACCCCTTTCAGCTGCTGTGGGGTGCTGGGTTCAGGGACCCCTTTCAGCTGCTGTGAGGTGCAGGGACCCCTTTCAGCTGCTGTGGGGTGCTGGGTTCAGGGACCCCTTTCAGCTGCTGTGAGGTGCTGGGTGCAGGGACCCCTTTCAGCTGCTGTGAGGTGCTGGGTGCAGGGACCCCTTTCAGCTGCTGTTGGGTGCTGGGACCCCTTTCAGCTGTTGTGCGGTGCTGGGTGCTGGGACCCCTTTCAGCTGCTGTGGGGTGCTGAGTGCAGGGACCCCTTTCAGCTGCTGTGAGGTGCTGGGTGCAGGGACCCCTTTCAGCTGCTGTTGGGTGCTGGGTGCAGGGACCCCTTTCAGCTGCTGTGGGGTGCTGGGTGCAGGGACCCCTTTCAGCTGCTGTGGGGTGCTGGGTGCAGGGACCCCTTTCAGCTGCTGTGAGGTGCTGGGTGCAGGGACCCCTTTCAGCTGCTGTGAGGTGCAGGGACCCCTTTCAGCTGCTGTTGGGTGCTGGGACCCCTTTCAGCTGCTGTGGGGTGCTGGGTGCAGGGACCCCTTTCAGCTGCTGTGAGGTGCTGTGACCCCTTTCAGCTGCTGTGGGGTGCTGGGTGCAGGGACCCCTTTCAGCTGCTGTGGGGTGCTGGGTGCAGGGACCCCTTTCAGCTGCTGTGAGGTGCTGGGTGCAGGGACCCCTTTCAGCTGCTGTGGGGTGCTGGGTGCAGGGACCCCTTTCAGCTGCTGTTGGGTGCTGGGACCCCTTTCAGCTGCTGTGGGGTGCTGGGTGCAGGGACCCCTTTCAGCTGCTGTGGGGTGCTGGGTGCAGGGACCCCTTTCAGCTGCTGCGGGGTGCTGGGTGCAGGGACCCCTTTCAGCTGCTGTGGGGTGCTGGGTGCAGGGACCCCTTTCAGCTGCTGTGAGGTGCTGGGTGCAGGGACCCCTTTCAGCTGCTGTGAGGTGCAGGGACCCCTTTCAGCTGCTGTTGGGTGCTGGGACCCCTTTCAGCTGCTGTGGGGTGCTGGGTGCAGGGACCCCTTTCAGCTGCTGTGAGGTGCTGGGTGCAGGGACCCCTTTCAGCTGTTGTGAGGTGCTGGGTGCAGGGACCCCTTTCAGCTGCTGTGGGGTGTTGGGTGCAGGGACCCCCTTCAGCTGCTGTGGGGTGCTGGGTGCAGGGACCCCTTTCGGCTGCTGTGAGGTGCTGGGTGCAGGGACCCCTTTCAGCTGCTGTGAGGTGCTGGGTGCAGGGACCCCTTTCAGCTGCTGTGGGGTGCAGGGACCCCTTTCAGCTGCTGTGGGGTGCTGGGTGCAGGGACCCCTTTCAGCTGCTGTGGGGTGCTGGGTGCAGGGACCCCTTTCAGCTGCTGTGGGGTGCTGGGTGCAGGGACCCCTTTCAGCTGCTGTGGGGTGCTGGGTGCAGGGACCCCTTTCAGCTGCTGTGGGGTGCTGGGTGCAGGGACCCCTTTCAGCTGCTGTGAGGTGCTGGGTGCAGGGACCCATTTCAGCTGTTGTGGGGTGATGGGACCCCTTTCAGCTGCTGTGGGGTGATGGGACCCCTTTCAGCTGCTGTGGGGTGATGGGACTCCTTTCAGTTGCTGTGAGGTGCTGGGTGCAGGGACCCCTTTCAGCTGCTGTGAGGTGCTGGGTGCAGGGACCCCTTTCAGCTGCTGTGGGGTGCTGGGTGCAGGGACCCCTTTCAGCTGCTGTGAGGTGCTGGGTGCAGGGACCCCTTTCAGCTGCTGTGGGGTGCTGGGTGCAGGGACCCCATTCAGCTGCTGTGGGGTGCTGGGTGCAGGGACCCCTTTCAGCTGCTGTGAGGTGCTGGGTGCAGGGACCCCTTTCAGCTGCTGTGAGGTGCTGGGACCCCTTTCAGGTGTTTTGGGGTGCTGGGTGCAGGGACCCCTTTCAGCTGCTGTGAGGTGCTGGGTGCAGGGACCCCTTTCAGCTGCTGTGGGGTGCTGGGTGCAGGGACCCCCTTCAGCTGCTGTGAGGTGCAGGGACCCCTTTCAGCTGCTGTGAGGTGCAGGGACCCCCTTCAGCTGCTGTGAGGTGCTGGGTGCAGGGACCCCTTTCAGCTGCTGTGGGGTGGTGGGTGCAGGGACCCCTTTCAGCTGCTGTGAGGTGCTGGGTGCAGGGACCCCTTTCAGCTGCTGTGGGGTGCTGGGTGCAGGGACCCCCTTCAGCTGCTGTGAGGTGCTGGGTGCAGGGACCCCTTTCAGCTGCTGTTGGGTGCTGGGACCCCTTTCAGCTGCTGTGGGGTGCTGGGTGCAGGGACCCCTTTCAGCTGCTGTTGGGTGCTGGGTGCAGGGACCCCTTTCAGCTGCTGTGGGGTGCTGGGTGCAGGGACCCCTTTCAGCTGCTGTGAGGTGCTGGGTGCAGGGACCCCTTTCAGCTGCTGTTGGGTGATGGGTGCAGGGACATGTTTCAGCAGTTGTGGGTGCAGGGACCCCTTTCTGCTGCTGTGGGGTGCTGGGACCCCTTTCAGCTGTTGTGGGTGCTGGGTGCAGGGACCCCTTTCAGCTGTTGTGGGGTGCTGGGTGCAGGGACCCCTTTCAGCTGCTGTGAGGGGCTGGGACCCCTTTCAGCTGCTTTGGGGTGCTGGGTTCAGGGACCCCTTTCAGCTGCTGTGAGGTGCTGGGTGCAGGGACCCCTTTCAGCTGCTGTTGGGTGCTGTGACCCCTTTCAGCTGCTGTGGGGTGCTGGGTGCAGGGACCCCTTTCAGCTGCTGTGGGGTGCTGGGTGCAGGGACCCCTTTCAGCTGCTGTGAGGTGCTGGGTGCAGGGACCCCTTTCAGCTGCTGTGGGGTGCTGGGTGCAGGGACCCCTTTCAGCTGCTGTGGGGTGCTGGGTGCAGGGACCCCTTTCAGCTGCTGTTGGGTGCAGGGACCCCTTTCAGCTGCTGTGGGGTGCTGGGTGCAGGGACCCCTTTCAGCTGCTGTGAGGTGCTGGGTGCAGGGACCCCTTTCAGCTGCTGTGGGGTGCTGGGTGCAGGGACCCCTTTCAGCTGCTGTGGGGTGCTGGGTGCAGGGACCCCTTTCAGCTGCTGTGAGGTGCTGGGTGCAGGGACCCCTTTCAGCTGCTGTGGGGTGCTGGGTGCAGGGACCCCTTTCAGCTGCTGTGAGGTGCTGGGTGCAGGGACCCCTTTCAGCTGCTGTGGGGTGCTGGGTGCAGGGACCCCTTTCAGCTGCTGTGGGGTGCTGGGTGCAGGGACCCCTTTCAGCTGCTGTGGGGTGCTGGGTGCAGGGACCCCTTTCAGCTGCTGTGGGGTGCTGGGTGCAGGGACCCCTTTCAGCTGCTGTGGGGTGCTGGGTGCAGGGACCCCTTTCAGCTGTTGTGGGGTGCTGGGTGCAGGGACCCCTTTCAGCTGCTGTGGGGTGCTGGGTGCAGGGACCCCTTTCAGCTGCTGTGAGGTGCTGGGTGCAGGGACCCCTTTCAGCTGCTGTGAGGTGCTGGGTGCAGGGACCCCTTTCAGCTGCTGTGAGGTGCTGGGTGCAGGGACCCCTTTCAGCTGCTGTGAGGTGCAGGGACCCCTTTCAGCTGCTGTTGGGTGCTGGGACCCCTTTCAGCTGCTGTGGGGTGCTGGGTGCAGGGACCCCTTTCAACTGCTGTGAGGTGCTGGGTGCAGGGACCCCTTTCAGCTGCTGTGAGGTGCTGGGTGCAGGGACCCCTTTCAGCTGTTGTGAGGTGCTGGGTGCAGGGACCCCTTTCAGCTGCTGTGGGGTGTTGGGTGCAGGGACCCCCTTCAGCTGCTGTGGGGTGCTGGGTGCAGGGACCCCTTTCAGCTGCTGTGGGGTGCTGGGTGCAGGGACCCCTTTCAGCTGCTGTGAGGTGCTGGGTGCAGGGACCCATTTCAGCTGTTGTGGAGTGCTGGGACCCCTTTCAGCTGCTGTGGGGTGATGGGACCCCTTTCAGCTGCTGTGGGGTGATGGGACTCCTTTCAGTTGCTGTGAGGTGCTGGGTGCAGGGACCCCTGTCAGCTGCTGTGGGGTGATGGGACTCCTTTCAGTTGCTGTGAGGTGCTGGGTGCAGGGACCCCTTTCAGCTGCTGTGGGGTGATGGGACTCCTTTCAGCTGCTGTGGGGTGCTGGGTGCAGGGACCCCTTTCAGCTGCTGTGAGGTGCTGGGTGCAGGGACCCCTTTCAGCTGCTGTGGGGTGCTGGGTGCAGGGACCCCTTTCAGCTGCTGTGGGGTGCTGGGTGCAGGGACCCCTTTCAGCTGCTGTGAGGTGCTGGGTGCAGGGACCCCTTTCAGCTGCTGTGGGGTGCTGGGTGCAGGGACCCCTTTCAGCTGCTGTGAGGTGCTGGGTGCAGGGACCCCTTTCAGCTGCTGTGGGGTGCTGGGTGCAGGGACCCCTTTCAGCTGCTGTGAGGTGCTGGGTGCAGGGACCCCTTTCAGCTGCAGTGGGGTGCTGGGTGCAGGGACCCCTTTCAGCTGCTGTGAGGTGCTGGGTGCAGGGACCCCTTTCAGCTGCTGTGGGGTGATGGGACTCCTTTCAGCTGCTGTGGGGTGCTGGGTGCAGGGACCCCTTTCAGCTGCTGTGAGGTGCTGGGTGCAGGGACCCCTTTCAGCTGCTGTGGGGTGCTGGGACCCCTTTCAGCTGCTGTGAGGTGCTGGGTGCAGGGACCCATTTCAGCTGTTGTGGAGTGCTGGGACCCCTTTCAGCTGCTGTGGGGTGATGGGACCCCTTTCAGCTGCTGTGGGGTGATGGGACCCCTTTCAGCTGCTGTGGGGTGATGGGACCCCTTTCAGCTGCTGTGGGGTGATGGGACTCCTTTCAGTTGCTGTGAGGTGCTGGGTGCAGGGACCCCTTTCAGCTGCTGTGGGGTGATGGGACTCCTTTCAGCTGCTGTGGGGTGCTGGGTGCAGGGACCCCTTTCAGCTGCTGTAAAGTGCTGGGTGCAGGGACCCCTTTCAGCTGCTGTGGGGTGCTGGGTGCAGGGACCCCTTTCAGCTGCTGTGAGGTGCTGGGTGCAGGGACCCCTGTCAGCTGCTGTGGGGTGATGGGACTCCTTTCAGTTGCTGTGAGGTGCTGGGTGCAGGGACCCCTTTCAGCTGCTGTGGGGTGCTGGGACTCCTTTCAGCTGCTGTGGGGTGCTGGGTGCAGGGACCCCTTTCAGCTGCTGTGAGGTGCTGGGTGCAGGGACCCCTTTCAGCTGCTGTGGGGTGCTGGGTGCAGGGACCCCTTTCAGCTGCTGTGAGGTGCTGGGTGCAGGGACCCCTTTCAGCTGCTGTGAGGTGCTGGGTGCAGGGACCCCTTTCAGGTGTTTTGGGGTGCTGGGTGCAGGGACCCCTTTCAGCTTTTGTTGGGTGCTAGTTGTAGGGACCCCTTGATGCCTGCAACAGGTTTTCCCCTAGGATTGACCTGTTTTCAGATTTCCAGTCCTTCCCCCACAACATGATGCTGCCTCCTCCATGGTGAGATCAGAGGGAGGGGCAGGGTTAGCTCTCCTCCACACATAGGGTTTGGTTCCTCTTTAATCTCCACCTTCTCCAATGTGCTTGCTGCGTTTCCTACATAGCCTGAGGCAGCAAACCCAGCCCCCCAGCTTTCCAGTCCTTCCCCCACATGATGCTGCCACCTGCATGGTGAGTTCAGAGGGATGGGCAGGGTTAGCTTTCCTCCACACATAGGGTTTGGTTCCTCTTTAATCTCCACCTTTTCCTGTGTACTTGCTGCGTTCCCTACATAGCCTGAGGCAGCAAACTGCCCCCAGGCCCTTTTATGGCTTGCTCTGGCTTCTTCTTGCCCCTCTTCCCTAAAGGACACCACTACTATTCCCCCCCACCCCAAGCCTGTGCAGCTCCTCCACAGTGACCCTGGGCCTCTCGTCCAATCAGTGCTCTCCTTGCCCGAGTAGTCAGTGGGTGGCCATTTCTTGGTAGGTTTCCATAGGGTGCCAAGTTCCTTCCAGGTAAAGATGGAGCACAGCACTGCGTCACATGATCAGAGCTTCTCACATTACCCTGCAATGGCTAGAATGGTGAGCGCGAGTTGTCACATGCCCCGCCCACACCACAATGAGAGCAGTTGATTGGTCAATAGTCACAGAAGAAACCTCTTTGGCTAGAATTGTGAGTGCGAGCCGTCACATGCCCCGCCCACACTCCCCACTTCACACCAATGAGAGACAAATACCGTACAACTCTTATTGGTCAATAGTCATGGAAGACGCCTCTCATTGGCTAGAATGGTGAGCGTTAGCCAGGTGCGCGCTCCCCCATTCACAACAATGAGAGCCGATTGCTGAAGGACTCTTATTGGTTAATAGTGACAGAAGGCGGCTCTTAACTGGACGGGAGACCGCACATGCTCCATTGAAACCAGGAAGAGGTGAGTAAATAGCAGCGTTTTGGGAGGCATCGTCCTGTATTAAAGTGGACCAAAAAAAAAACAATTCTGTGATTACTCACCTGTAGAATTGTTATTCTTAGTATGTCACACACCCCGCTTCAAGAATCCATAACATGTGGGTAATATCGTCCTGAAGAGGCGTTCCTGCAGAGATGATAGCAAAAGAAAGCCCCTCCCTGATCCATAAATACCTGGGACCTCCCACTCATTACCCAGTTTTCCATCTCTGCAGACGGCGAGCAAGTCAGAAGATGATGGCTCCTCCTTGCACAGGGGGATTTAAGGTAGCCGGGATGTTTCCCGGCCCGTTATGTATTTTTTCCGTTTGGACCTCTTTTTCCCCTTAATATATATGCCTCCCAGCCGTGGCTGCAGGTCCAGGCGAGGGTATATTGGCACCTCTGGTGCTTAGGAGCAACGCTCCGCCGTGAGACCCTATACGAGAGGGTAGGCGGCTTTACCGGGTTGGTGACCCCGGTTTGGGATGCCCTGTCCCTTAGCCTTAATATGGGAATGGCCCTCCCAGGATCCCCTTTGTTCCACTATGGGGATGGGGGGAGTGGGTTCTCCTTTTTATTACACTCTTACTTCCTGCACTGTCTTTTAACTTTTTCTCAAAGTTCACCTTATGGAGGCATCCCCTGATACTGGGACTGGGACCCCTTCGGGGCATCCCAAAAAGTGTATGTTGTGTGGGGTTTCCATCGCTGGGGATGATGTGTTACTCTGTATACCATGTGCACAGCAAACTATTACGCGGCAGTCCGAACCCCAAGCATCGGGGTCAGCACAGCCGGTCGCCTCAACTCCCCCTCCCGCCTTGACTCGTGCCCCGTGTGACGTTGTCATGGGCAGGGACCTGCAATCTGAAATGTGCGACAGATTGGCTAGCCTTGAGAAAATGCTCTCTAGCTCGGTCGCCCGTAAGGCTCCGTCCAAGAGAAAGCATTTATCGCCGGCTCCGCCGGTGGATGATCTTGATGACAAAGATAATCTGGATTGGTCCGATTATCCCCAGCTAGAGGACGGGGAGGTTGATGAGGGTTCAGAATTTTCGGACGATGAGCAGTCTGCTGGCGCTGTTGCCGAGCTTTCTGACTTAGGGAGATCCTTGGACTCTCCTCACGCTCTGTCTCTGATGCTGGAAGTTCTGAACATTTCCCCTCCAGAGGAGGTGTCACACCAGAAGGGTGAATTGTTTGAGGAATCCAGGCCGCGCCTGGAGTTTCCTACGCAGCGGCATTTTGATAGAATCATTGACAAGGAATGGGATAGGCCGGCTCGGCTCCCTGGCATCCCTCAGGGGTGGGATAGGAAATATCCCTTTCCTCCTGAGGCGGTCAAGCGCTGGGCGTCTCCCCCCGAGGTAGATGCTCCCGTTTTGGGGTTATCCAACTCCTCGGTTTTAAACAGACCTGATTGCTCCATTCTCAAAGATGGAGAGGATAAACGTATTGATCAGATGGCTTGTCATGGCTTTACCAGTATTGGGTCGGCCATCCGGCCTGTGTGTGCTTCGGAACTAATGGTTTTGGCTGCCAGGTCTGTGGTCAGGGACCTGTTGTCTTCTTCTGGGCTTCGTCCTGGTAGTAACGAGTTCCTTAGCCTTAAACGATGTGAGTTGTTTTTATCTTTTGTGTTGACTGCCTTGGATGATACCTTGATGATGTGTGGTAGGACGTCGGCTCTGCTTTGTGGCTATCCGGCGGTCGGTGTGGCTGCGCCAGTGGGCGGCCGATTTCATGTCCAAAAAGTCACTGACGGCTTTACCCTTTGTGGGTCTACGGCTCTTTGGAGAGACATTGGACTCTGTCACCAAGGGTGGTAGGTTACCTCAACGTAAGAAACAACGCCGCTCCTTTCGGGGGGCGCCTGCCTTTAACCCCTCCTTTCGGGGAGCCAGATCTGGCAGGGGTTCTGCATTTCCCTCTTCCAGAGGAGATTCTGGAAGCAGGGGTAGAGGACGTGCCCGTGCTGGATACAGTTGGGGCTCTAAGCCCAAACCGGCGGCTAAGCCGGCTCAGCAATGAGGGGGCGCCCTCACCCATGCGGGTGGGGGGACGGCTGCAGCACTTCTCTCAGATCTGGGATCAAGAGGTCTCGGACAGATGGATCCGGGAAGTGGTGTCTTCCGGTTACAAGCTGGAGTTCGAGCTCCGCCCCCCTTCCAGGTTTGTCAGGTCTCGGATGCCGCCGGAGCCTCTGGCAGCGCAGGGGCTCCTGTTGGCAGTGGAGAATCTTCTGGACATGGCTGTCATTTGCCCAGTGCCCCCTTCAGATCGGGGCAGGGGCTTTTATTCCAATCTGTTCACGGTACCCAAGAAGGACGGGCTGGTCCGACCCATCTTGGATCTGAAGTTCCTCAACAGGTTCATCCGGCCGAGGAAATTCCGCATGGAAACGCTGCGTTCGGCCATTCATTCTCTTCGTCAGGGAGATTTTCTGACGTCCATAGACATCAAGGATGCTTATTTACACGTTCCGGTTTTTCCAGCTCACCAGAGGTTTCTCAGGTTCGTGGTGGAGGATCGGCACTTTCAGTTTGTGGCACTTCCTTTCGGTCTCACCTCAGCTCCTCGGGTGTTCACCAAGGTGCTAGCGGGGGTGATGGCTCTGCTAAGGGTTCAAGGTATCCGCATCGTGCCCTATTTGGACGATCTACTGATCATGGCCTATTCCTTCAACCAAGCGGAGTTGGACACCAGAGCGGTGGTGTCTACTCTGGAGAGGTTCGGTTGGGTGATCAATCACCCCAAGTCTTCTCTATCTCCGTCCAGAATTCTCACCTTTCTGGGAATGTCTCTGGACACTTCACAGGCCAGGGTGTTTCTGCCCCAGGCCAAGATTCTTTTGATTCAGGAGTTAGTTCGGCTTCTCTTGTCAACCCTTCATCCGACCATCCGGCTAGGGATGAGGCTGGTGGGGTTAATGGTGGCCTCATTCGAGGCAGTCCCCTTTGCGCAGTTTCACACAAGGACGCTTCAGCTTCATCTGTTGAAGGCTTGGGACAAGTCTCCTCTTTCGTTGGATCAGTCCTTCCTGATGACTCCCCGAGTTCGTCGATCCCTGCAGTGGTGGCTGGGGTCGGTCAATCTGTTGAAGGGCAGATCTTTTCTGGCTCCGTGTTGGGAAACAGTCACCACGGATGCCAGTCTGTCAGGTTGGGGGGGGTGTTTGGAAGGACCTCCAGTTTCAGGGTCTGTGGGGCCCGCAGGAGGCTCACGAACCCATCAATGTTCTGGAGTTGAGAGCCATCAGGCTGGTTCTGTTTCACTTGACTCACCAGTTGAGAGGCCTGCCAGTGCAGGTCCGGTCGGACAACAGGACTGCGGTGGCTTACATCAATCACCAAGGAGGGACTCGCAGCAGGAGTGCCCTCAGGGAAGTGTCTTTGATTCTGGACTGGGCAGAGACCCACGTCCCGTGTATCTCAGCAGTCTACATTCCGGGGGTGGAGAACACGGAAGCGGACTTGCTGAGCAGGGCCTCCTCTCGTCAGGGGGAGTGGTCTCTCAGTCCAAGGTGTTTCGTTCAATATGTCTCAGGTGGGGGGTCCCAAACTGGCCTTGGACGGCGCGTCGGCAATTCTGGTGGCCCCAAGGTGGCCAAGGCGAGTTTGGTTCGCAGACCTTGTAAGACTGGCAGAGGATCAGTTTGCCCTGCCTCTGCTGCCGGACCTGCTCACCCAGGGTCAGCTACGCTATCCCAATTTACCATCGCTGGCTTTGACGGCATGGCTGCTTAAACCGCCATCTTGAAGGAAGAAGGTCTTTCTGACGCGGTGATTCAGACTCTTATCTGTGCCAGAAAGCGCTCTTCCTCTTCTATTTACTACAGGACTTGGAGGGCCTATATTGATTGGTGTGAAAGTAGGTCTTTCTCTTGTCGAGAGTTCTCCATACCTAGAATTTTGGAGTTTCTTCAACATGGTCTAGATCTGGGGCTCCAGCTTAGTACATTGAAAGGGCAGGTTTCTGCCCTGGCGGTGTTCTTCCAAAGGTCCTTTGCACTTCATCCCTTAGTCAAGACCTTTTTCCAGGGTGTTACGCATGTTCGGCCTCCTAGGAAGCCTTTTGTTCCAGTTTGGGATTTGAACCTGGTTCTTTCTGCTCTCCAGGGCCCTCCGTTTGAGCCCTTGAATGAGGTAGATTTGTCTTCTCTTACGCAAAAGGTGGCCTTTTTGGAGGCGATCACTTCGGTTAGGCGTGTTTCTGAGTTGGCAGCTTTATCCATTAAAGCTCCGTACTTCGAGAAACATCAGGACAAGGTTATCTTTCGTTTCAAGCAGGATTTTCTTCCTAAAGTGGTCTCGGAGTTTCATCTGAATCAGGACATTGTTTTGCCTTCTCTATGCCCAAATCCCAGTGACGATAGGGAAAGGGCTTTGCATTCCTTGGATGTAGTTCGTGTTGTGGCACATTATCTGGAGGTTACGTCTTCCTTTCGTAAGACTGATGCTTTCTTTGTGGTGCCCTGCGGGCCTAGGAAAGGTTTGGCTCCTGCCAAATCTTCCATTAGTAAATGGATTCGTCAGGCCATCATTGGGGCCTATTCTGCCAAGGGGAGGAGTCCCCCTTTCCGTGTTACTGCTCATTCTACTCGTGCAGTTGGTGCGTCCTGGGCTTTTCAGCACCAGGCTTCTGTTGAGCAAGTTTGTAAGGCCGCTACCTGGTCTTCTGTTCACACCTTTTCCAAGTTTTACAAGGTTGATGTTCGGGCTTCAGCGGATGCTGTTTTTGGCCGCAAAGTTTTGCAAGCTGTTGTGGTTTAGGGTTGTGCATTGTTGCCTAGTTTTGGATCCCCGCCCTTGTTATGGACACTGCTGTTGGATGTCCCACATGTTATGGATTCTTGAAGTGGGGTGTGTGACATACTAAGAATAATACCATTTTGTGAATACTCACCTTGTAAAATGGGTATTATGAGTATGTCACACACCCCGCTTCAACCCGCCCTTTTGTATTTAGGATCCTCTTTATTGCGAACTTTGCGTGGTTGTGTTTATATTTGCCTCTTCCTGGTCCCTTACCTTACTGCTTCTGTATACTGGGTTGTGAGTGGGAGGTCCCAGGTATTTATGGATCGGGGAGGGGCTTTCTTTTGCTATCATCTCTGCAGGAACGCCTCTTCAGGACGATATTACCCACATGTTATGGATTCTTGAAGCGGGGTGTGTGACATACTCATAATACCCATTTTACAAGGTGAGTATTCACAAAATGGTATTTTTGTTCTTGCATGGCACGGCCAGCTTCTGTATTCATAACAGTTGGGTTATTCCGCCACCTTGTGGCGGGATAACCCAACTGTTATGAATACTGAAGCGGGCGGTGCCATGCATTAAAGATGCCCCACTGTGTGAAACCCCCCCAGAACGCAGAAACCAACTCATCTCTTCCCAGTCCGACGGCGCATGCGTGAACTGCGCCCACATCTCCGCTATCCCTCTGGCACGACACCTGCCCGCTCCAGGCATTTGTGAATGGCTGGCCCGGGCACATTCCCTGTTAGGGGGCAGCAGGGGATGCGGCTGTCAGCGCACTCAGAGCCGCTGGCTTTAGACGACATGATGTCAGTGGCTTCAAGCATGCTGATTGGACGAGGACCAAGAGGAGGTTGCGCTCAGTGATTGGGGGGGGTTTCACACAGCGGGGCATCCAGGATCGGGGACCAAAACCCAGGATAGTCCAGGTCACAGGCGGGAGTCGGGGCGCTGCGAGTACAGGGGGCGAGGGGCGCTGCGAGTACAGGGGGCGAGGGGCGCTGCGAGTACAGGGGGCGAGGGGCGCTGCGAGTACAGGGGGCGAGGGGCGCTGCGAGTACAGGGGGCGAGGGGCGCTGCGAGTACAGGGGGCGAGGGGCGCTGCGAGTACAGGGGGCGAGGGGCGCTGCGAGTACAGGGGGCGAGGGGCGCTGCGAGTACAGGGGGCGAGGGGCGCTGCGAGTACAGGGGGCGAGGGGCGCTGCGAGTACAGGGGGCGAGGCGCGCTGCGAGTACAGGGGGCGAGGCGCGGTGCGAGTACAGGGGGCGAGGCGCGGTGCGAGTACAGGGGGCGAGGCGCGGTGCGAGTACAGGGGGCGAGGCGCGGTGCGAGTACAGGGGGCGAGGCGCGGTGCGAGTACAGGGGGCGAGGCGCGGTGCGAGTACAGGGGGCGAGGCGCGGTGCGAGTACAGGGGGCGAGGCGCGGTGCGAGTACAGGGGGCGAGGCGCGGTGCGAGTACAGGAGTCAGGGCGGTGCGAGTACAGGAGTCAGGGCGGTGCGAGTACAGGAGTCAGGGCGGTGCGAGTACAGGAGTCAGGGCGGTGCGAGTACAGGAGTCAGCGCGGTGCGAGTACAGGAGTCAGGGCGGTGCGAGTACAGGAGTCAGCGCGGTGCGAGTACAGGAGTCAGCGCGGTGCGAGTACAGGAGTCAGCGCGGTGCGAGTACAGGAGTCAGCGCGGTGCGAGTACAGGAGTCAGCGCGGTGCGAGTACAGGAGTCAGCGCGGTGCGAGTACAGGAGTCAGCGCGGTGCGAGTACAGGAGTCAGCGCGGTGCGAGTACAGGAGTCAGCGCGGTGCGAGTACAGGAGTCAGCGCGGTGCGAGTACAGGAGTCAGCGCGGTGCGAGTACAGGAGTCAGCGCGGTGCGAGTACAGGAGTCAGCGCGGTGCGAGTACAGGAGTCAGCGCGGTGCGAGTACAGGAGTCAGCGCGGTGCGAGTACAGGAGTCAGCGCGGTGCGAGTACAGGAGTCAGCGCGGTGCGAGTACAGGAGTCAGCGCGGTGCGAGTACAGGAGTCAGCGCGGTGCGAGTACAGGAGTCAGCGCGGTGCGAGTACAGGAGTCAGGGCGGTGCGAGTACAGGAGTCAGGGCGGTGCGAGTACAGGAGTCAGGGCGGTGCGAGTACAGGAGTCAGGGCGGTGCGAGTACAGGAGTCAGGGCGGTGCGAGTACAGGAGTCAGGGCGGTGCGAGTACAGGAGTCAGGGCGGTGCGAGTACAGGAGTCAGGGCGGTGCGAGTACAGGAGTCAGGGCGGTGCGAGTACAGGAGTCAGGGCGGTGCGAGTACAGGAGTCAGGGCGGTGCGAGTACAGGAGTCAGGGCGGTGCGAGTACAGGAGTCAGGGCGGTGCGAGTACAGGAGTCAGGGCGGTGCGAGTACAGGAGTCAGGGCGGTGCGAGTACAGGAGTCAGGGCGGTGCGAGTACAGGAGTCAGGGCGGTGCGAGTACAGGAGTCAGGGCGGTGCGAGTACAGGAGTCAGGGCGGTGCGAGTACAGGAGTCAGGGCGGTGCGAGTACAGGAGTCAGGGCGGTGCGAGTACAGGAGTCAGGGCGGTGCGAGTACAGGAGTCAGGGCGGTGCGAGTACAGGAGTCAGGGCGGTGCGAGTACAGGAGTCAGGGCGGTGCGAGTACAGGAGGAGGGAGTCAGGGTGGTGCGAGTATAGGTGTCAGTAGAAGCCCCATGGGCGCGCGAGGCAGCAGGAGGGAGTCAGGGTGGTGCGAGTACAGGAGGAGGGAGTCAGGGTGGTGCGAGTACAGGTGTCAGTAGAAGCCCGTGGGGGCAGGAGGGAGTCAGGTTGGTGCGATTACAGGTGGCGGTAGACGCAGCGTGGGAGGGAGTCAGGGTGGTGCGAGTACAGGTGGCGGTAGACGCAGCGTGGGAGGGAGTCAGGGTGGTGCGAGTACAGGTGGCGGTAGACGCAGCGTGGGAGGGAGTCAGGGTGGTGCGAGTACAGGTGGCGGTAGACGCAGCGTGGGAGGGAGTCAGGGTGGTGCGATTACAGGTGGCGGTAGACGCAGCGTGGAAGGGAGTCAGGGCGGTGCGAGTACAGGTGTCAGTAGAATCTGCATGGGCGCGTGCTGGCGGGGGCAGGAGGCAGCAGGAGGAGGCGGGGCTGTACACAAAGTATTGTTTATTTTCCGGGATAGAAACGGGAGGACAAAACAGAAAAATAAAATAAAGTTTATCTCCACTATTTACATAAGAGCGAGCGCCGGGTGCTGCTCCGCGAGGGCGGGGCCTCAGGCTCCTCCCTCCCCCTTTTGTCACCGACGTCACCCTCAACAAAAAACTATAAACTTTCCCGGCCCTCCCGCAGTCCTGAGATGAAGCCAGCAGCGCCCCTCCCCCTCGCTCGCACACCCCCATCAGGGCTCCTCCTTGGCGGGGGTGTTGCCCCCGCTGCGCGCCCCCCGGCACTTCTGGCAGTAGTAGATGTCGGGGACGTTGCTCTTGCGGATCTTGGCGCAGGACAGGTGAACCCAGGTGCAGCAGATGTTGCACTCAATCATCGGCCGGCCCGCGAACGGCTTCTCGCAGTAACACGTCACCAGGTCCCACGAGTCGTCGCCTGCAACAGGGGAAAGAGAGAGACACGGGGGATTACTACAACGCTCAGCATGTCCCTCCCCCTCAACACTGAAACTGCCTGCATGCCCCTCCCCCTCGTTAGAGAGCTCAACACTGAAACCGCCGGCGTGCCCCTCCCCCTCATTACAGAGAAATCATAATTGAAACTGCCAGCATGCCCCTCCCCCTCGTTACAGGTGGTTTGGGAGGAAGTCAGGGGTCAGCAATGGTGTGCAAGATAACAGGGCCGGCTGATTCCCCAAACTGGCCCAATGTGCAAAACCGCGGCTCCCGCCCGGAATTCTTACCTGTCCACTTAGGCCGCAACGCATGCACAGGCCGCTTCCCTCTAACAGGGAGCGCGTCCACCCAGGCCATTTACATACTGTGACCTCACACACAGGGGTGGGAGGGTCTGTGACCTCACACACAGGGGTGGGAGGGTCTGTGACCTCACACACAGGGGTGGGAGGGTCTGTGACCTCACACACAGGGGTGGGAGGGTCTGTGACCTCACACACAGGGGTGGGAGGGTCTGTGACCTCACACACAGGGGTGGGAGGGTCTGTGACCTCACACACAGGGGTGGGAGGGTCTGTGACCTCACACACAGGGGTGGGAGGGTCTGTGACCTCACACACAGGGGTGGGAGGGTCTGTGACCTCACACACAGGGGTGGGAGGGTCTGTGACCTCACACACAGGGGTGGGAGGGTCTGTGACCTCACACACAGGGGTGGGAGGGTCTGTGACCTCACACACAGGGGTGGGAGGGTCTGTGACCTCACACACAGGGGTGGGAGGGTCTGTGACCTCACACACAGGGGTGGGAGGGTCTGTGACCTCACACACAGGGGTGGGAGGGTCTGTGACTTCACACACAGGGGTGGGAGGGTCTGTGACCTCACACACAAGGGTGGGAGGGTCACACATCACACACAAGGGTGGGAGGGTCACACATCACACACAAGGGTGGGAGGGTCACACATCACACACAAGGGTGGGAGGGTCTGACATCACACACAGGGGTGGGAGGGTCACACATCACACACAGGGGTGGGAGGGTCTGACATCACACACAGGGGTGGGAGGGTCTGACATCACACACAGGGGTGGGAGGGGCTAGACATCACACACAGGGGTGGGAGGGGCTAGACATCACACACAGGGGTGGGAGGGGCTAGACATCACACACAGGGGTGGGAGGGGCTAGACATCACACACAGGGGTGGGAGGGGCTAGACATCACACACGGGTGGGAGGGGCTAGACATCACACACAGGGGTGGGAGGGGCTAGACATCACACACAGGGGTGGGAGGGGCTAGACATCACACAGGGGTGGGAGGGGCTAGACATCACACACAGGGGTGGGAGGGTCTGTGACATCACACACAGGGGTGGGAGGGTCTGTGACATCACACACAGGGGTGGGAGGGTCTGTGACCTCACACACAGGGGTGGGAGGGTCTGTGACCTCACACACAGGGGTGGGAGGGTCTGTGACCTCACACACAGGGGTGGGAGGGTCTGTGACTTCACACACAGGGGTGGGAGGGTCTGTGACTTCACACACAGGGGTGGGAGGGTCTGTGACCTCACACACAAGGGTGGGAGGGTCACACATCACACACAAGGGTGGGAGGGTCACACATCACACACAAGGGTGGGAGGGTCACACATCACACACAAGGGTGGGAGGGTCTGACATCACACACAGGGGTGGGAGGGTCACACATCACACACAGGGGTGGGAGGGTCTGACATCACACACAGGGGTGGGAGGGTCTGACATCACACACAGGGGTGGGAGGGTCACACATCACACACAGGGGTGGGAGGGTCACACATCACACAGGGGTGGGAGGGGCTAGACATCACACACAGGGGTGGGAGGGGCTAGACATCACACACAGGGGTGGGAGGGGCTAGACATCACACACAGGGGTGGGAGGGGCTAGACATCACACACAGGGGTGGGAGGGGCTAGACATCACACACGGGTGGGAGGGGCTAGACATCACACACAGGGGTGGGAGGGGCTAGACATCACACACAGGGGTGGGAGGGGCTAGACATCACACACAGGGGTGGGAGGGTCTGTGACATGACACAGGGGTGGGAGGGTCTGTGACATCACACACAGGGGTGGGAGGGTCTGACATCACACACAGGGGTGGGAGGGTCACACATCACACACAGGGGTGGGAGGGTCACACATCACACACAGGGGTGGGAGGGTCACACATCACACACAGGGGTGGGAGGGGCTGACATTAAACACAGGGGTGGGAGGGGCTGACATTAAACACAGGGGTGGGAGGGGCTGACATTAAACACAGGGGTGGGAGGGGCTATGACATCACAGCATCTGCTGCAGAATCAGCGCCCTCAGCTCCATTCAGCGATACAAGATGCTGTGACATCACACACAGGGGTGGGAGGGTCTATGACATCACAGCAGCTGCTGCAGAATCAGCACGCTCAGCCCCATTCAGATATGGAAGATACTGTGACATCACACACCAGGAAACAAGGTAAGTGTATGGGACGACCTGGGGGGTTTCACACAGCGGAGGCATCCCGAATCAGGAGGCGTTGAATGGCCGGCCCTGGAGACTGAAAGACTTAAGCAATACGACGCCTACTGCCAGGACGCCGAAAGCAGCGGTCACATGATCCGAAATAGTTTCCAAAAATACCATTTTGTGAATACTCACCTGTAAAATGGGTATTATAAGTATGTCACACACCCCGCTTCAAACATTAAGAATTACTCTTGGGTTACTCCACCAGCAGGTGGCGACGTTGCAGAGAAGTCTTGAAAAAAACGAGCCCCTCCTGATCTATAATACCTGGGACCTCCCACTTATCTCCCAGTTTTCAAACAGCAGTAAAGACAAGGTACCAGAAAAAAACATTGGTAACCCTCAAACTGTAAACGAAGCTTCACCCTATAAAGAATCCAGGATACCAAAAAGGGCGGGTGAAGCGGGGTGTGTGACATACTTACAATACCCATTTTACAGGTGAGTATTCACAAAATGGTATTATTCTAAGTATGTCACACACCCCGCTTCAAACATTAAGAATTACTCTTGGGACATCCAAAAGCAGTGTCCAAAAAGGGCGGGTATCCAACAAGGCCATAATGCAAAACTCAAACCACTGCAGCTTGCAGAACCTTGCGGCCAAACACAGCATCCGCTGAAGCCCGCACGTAAACCTTATAAAACTTGGAAACAGTGTGAACAAAAGACCAAGTGGCAGCCTTACAAACTTGCTCAACAGAAGCCTGGTGCTGAAAAGCCCAAGACGCCCCAACAGCACGAGTAGAATGAGCAGTGATACGAAAAGGGGGAGCCTTCCCCTTGGCAGAATAGGCCCCAACAGCCTGACGAATCCACTTGCTAATGGAAGACTTAGCCAGAGCCAAACCCTTCCTAACCCCGCAGGGCACCACAAAAAAGGCATCAGTCTTACGAAAAGGAGATGTAGTACGCAAATAGCACTTAACACAGTGTACCACATCCAGACAATGCAAAACCCTCTCCTTGTCATTCCTAGGCTTAGGACACAAGGAAGGAAGAATAATGTCCTGGTCAAGATGAAAAGCAGGGACCACCTTAGGAAGAAAATCCGGTTTGAAGCAGAAAACCACTGTCCTGATGCCTCTCAAAGTAAGGAGCCTGAATCGACAAGGCTGCCAACTCCAAAACACGCCGAACAGAAGTGAAGGCCACCAAAAAGGCAACCTTCTGAGTCAAAGTAGAAAGAGCAATATCCTGCAAGGGCTCAAAAGGAGGAGCCTGAAGAACAGAGAGAACCAAATTCAAATCCCAAACAGGGAGCAAAGGCTTCCTAGGAGGCCGCACATGCGAAACCCCCTGGAAAAAAGTCTTGACCAAAGGATGAAGCACAAAAGCCTTTTGAAAAAAGACAAGGCAGAAACCTGCCCCTTCAAGGTACTCAGCTGGAGACCAGAATCCAGCCCCGATTGAAGAAAATCCAAAATTCTGGAAACAGGGCAAAGATCTAGCCTCACACCAATCAATATAAGATCTCCAAGTCCTATAGCAGATGGTAGAAGAAGACCTCTTCCTGGCGCTAATAAGAGTCTGAATAACAGAATCCGAAAGACCTCCCTCCCTTAAGATGGAGGTCTCAGCAGCCAGGCCGTCAAAGTCAGAGTTGGTAACTTGGGGTAACGCAGTTGACCCTGTGTGAGAAGATCCAGCCGAAGAGGCAGATCGAACTGATCCACCGCCAGACGAACAATGTCTGCGAACCACACCTGCCTTGGCCACCTTGAAGCCACGAGAATGGCGGGAACCCCTTCCAGGGCCAGCTTTCGCAACACCTTGCCTAGCATGGGAATCTGAGGAAACAGATAAAGGAACCCCAGGTCCCCCCAGCTCAGAGACATGGCATCCACCGCCAGAGCATCCTGAGAGAGCGACACGAATGTCATAAGCTTGTAATTGTGACGAGAGGCAAACAAGTCCACCTCCGGTGTCCCCCACCGGAGACAAAGAGACCGAAAAACACCTTGGGATCGAGAGACCATACCCCCTGGCGGGAAGAGCACCTGCTCAGAAAGTCCGCCTCCATGTTTTCCACTCCCGGAATGTACACTTCCGAGATGCAAGGGACATGGATCTCCGCCCAGGCTAGGATCAGAGACACCTCTCTGAGGGCACTCAGACTGCGAGTCCCTCCCTGGTGATTGATGTAAGCAACCGCCGTCCGATTGTCTGACCGAACCTGAACCGGCAAACCCTGTAAATGCTGTGTCAAGTGAAACAGGACCAACCTGATGGCTCTCAGCTCCAGAACGTTGATGGGCAAGTGGGCCTCCTGAGGGCCCCACCGCCCCCGGAACTGAAGATCCTTCCAGAAAACTCCCCAACTGGCGTCCGTGGTGACAGTTGTCCAAAGAGGCGTCAGAAAAGACCTGCCCCTCAAGAGATTGTCCGAGACCATCCACCACCGAAGAGACTGCCGAACCCGGGTGGACATCTGGAAGGGCCGATCTAACGACCTCGGTCGCCGGTCCCAAGACGCCAACAGATGAAGCTGAAGCGTCCTCGTGTGAAACTGAGCAAAGGGAACTGCCTCGAAGGAGGCTACCATCAACCCCACCCGTCTCAACCCTAACCGGATGGATGGGCGAGGATTGGAGATAAGAAGCTGCGCCAATTCCTGAATCAAGAGAACCTTAGGCTGAGGCAGAAACACTCTGTGTTGACAAGAATCCATGGACATTCCCAGGAAGGACACCACCCTGGCCGGAGCGAGGGAGGACTTGGGATAGTTGATCACCCAGCCGAAACTCTCCAGAGTGGACACCACCGTCCTGGTGTCCGTCTCCGATTGACCGAAGGAAGGAGCCATGACGAGAAGGTCGCCCAGATAAGGCACGATGCGAATCCCCTGAGCCCTGAGAAGGGCCATCACTCCGGCCAGCACCTTGGTGAACACCCTTGGAGCCGAGGTAAGGCCAAATGGAAGAGCCACAAATGAAAATGCCTATCTTCCACCACGAAATGAAGAAACCTTTGATGAGCCGGAAAGATAGGAACATGAAAGTAAGCATCCTTGATGTCTATGGACGTCATGGCGTCCCCCTGCCGAAGAGAATTGAGGGAAGAGCGCAGAGTTTCCATGCGAAATTTCCGGGAACGTATAAACCTGGTGAGGAACTTCAGATCCAGGATGGGACGCACCGATCCATCTTTCTTGGGCACTGTGAAGAGATCGGAATAATACCCGAGGCCCACATCCGAGGAAGGAACTGAGCAGATGACTGCCATGTCCAGAAGATTCGTTACCGCCGCCAGGAGCTCCTGTGCGGCCGAAGGATCGGAGGACACCCGAGACCTGAAAAATCTTGAAGGAGGTCGAGACTCGAACTCCAGTTTGTAACCGGACAACACCACCTCCCTGACCCATCTGTCCGGGACCGCCTGGTCCCAAATCTGGGAGAAGTGTCGCAACCGTCCCCCCACCCGCACGGGTGAGGGCGCCCCCTCATTGCTGAGCAGGCTTGGCAGCAGGCTTGGGGCCCCAGGAGTGACCGGGACAGCCACGGCCTCTCCCACGGTTCCAACCTGCCCCTCTGGCAGCTGGAAAAGGAGGCAACTTACCCCCCTTGGCAACCGAATCCAGTTTGTCGCCAAACAGGCGCAAACCCAAGAAGGGAAGAGCCGTAAGCGATTTCTTAGAATTAAAGTCAGCCGTCCATTGTCGTAGTCACACCGACCGTCAAATAGCAACCAACAGGGCTGTGGTTCCGCCACGCATTGCGATGGAATCATCCTGGGCGGCCAGAACAAAGGAAACAAATGACTCACACTGCTAGAGAGAAGTAAACTCATCACAGGAGGGATCAAGGCCCGCGTACAAATCCCCAACAATGGACCTGACAGCCAACAACAAAAGCGCCGAAGCACAAATTGGCCGCAAGGCCGAACCAGCACTGATGAAACCATGGCGATCCAACTGATTGATCCGACGATCCTCACCATCCTTAATGGTAGTAATGTCAGGAGAGTGCAACACAGCCGTGTTAGAGAGTGCCAACACCTGGGCATCAACCGCAGGGGGAACAGACCAACATTTTACCAAGTCCTCCGGAAAGGGATACCACTTATCCCAACCAGGAGGGACCAACAAGGCGCGTAGGCTGTGCCCATTTCCTAAGGACAACCCTCTCAAAAGGTTGTTGCCCGGGAAACACCAAACGCGGCTTGGGCACATCAAACAACTCGCCCTTTGGCGGGGGGAGCGCCGCAGGTGGATCCAAAGCCAAAATTTCAAACATTTGGGCCAAAATAGAGGGAGTGTCAATTGACACCCCCGCAGCCTGATCGCCAGCAGCAGCAAACAAATGCTGGTAGCTAGGCTCGTCCGACTCCTCGAAGAGCTCCCCCTCCTCAGCCGGGGACAATCGGACCAATCCAAAACTTCCAACACCTCATCCTCCGGATCCGGCGATGACGGAGAAAGGTGCTTCCGCTTAACCATAGCCTTCTGAGCTACCGCAGCGGAAAACATCTTCTCGAGGCTGGCCAATCATGCGCACACCTCGGATTGCGAATCCCCACCTATGACCACGTCACACGGGGTCCGGAATAGGCGTGGGGGGGGTTAGGAGATGACTGAGGTTGCGATGAGCCAGAAGCCGGAGTGCCAGGCTGGCGCGCAATGTTCTGCTGAGCACATGGAATGCATAATATAACATCATCCCCGAGGAGCAGAGCCCCACAACCCCCACACAGCCTGGATGGCCCCGAAGAGCCATTTCCGGTATTGGTGGAAGCCTCCATACGGTGAAATTGTGGTATTCGCAATAACCCAGGGATTTACGCAGTATGCAACCCGGGATGCCCCTTTTACATGTCCCGGGAGTGGGAGGATTTTAGCCCAATATAAGAATAAGGCCAACAAGCCAGCTATGTTATGACCGGGAGACCCCTTTTAACACGGGTATCCCAGGATTTGTAAGGGAAAAGGACCACAGTCAATCCCAGTGTAAGGAAAAAAGAGCACTAACACAGTGACAAGGAGCATGAACTAACCAAGCAGGCAAAACAATCATGCACTCACATACTTCTTACACATGATGCATTAAAAGATAACAAAACCTATATAGGGAAATATATATATATATATATATATATATAATGCATACAATACAAGCACAGACCCAAAGCCTGAGGACAACCAGCCCATGGGACTGGTCCCTACATGAATAAGCACATAAACCTTAAGTGGCCCCAAGGTAGGTTACTCTAGTATATAACACATCATTTCAGTTAAAAAATAAAGCAACATTATGAAGTTGCCACTACAGCCATCACTACTCCAGAAAGGAAGTAATCCTCCTTTCGTTATATAGGACTCAGGACAGCTAGCTTGCATCTGACAAAAAACGCATGACAGGGAAATGCACCAATAATGGCGGCCTGCCAGCACCTCGAGACCGTAACCAGCGCAAGAGCGAGAAGAAGGGTGGGCCGGGCACAATGCGCGAAGCGCTCCGGCCCCGCCCCCCCTCCGGAGACCCGTACAGCGTGGGCCGCGAGCAAACGCGGCCCCGCCCACGACACCAAAAACCTCGGCCCGCAAAATGGCGGCGCCACCAGCGCTATAGACGTGCACCTGGCAGGCGCCCTGACCTAAACAGTTGCACAAGCACCACAGAGACAAAAAAGCCACTCATACAAGGACAGCAGAAAAGGACACGCACCCACACACAGCGGCGCGAAGCCCCGCCCTCCCCAAAACACACAAAGTAAGAGCACCCCACATAAAGCCCCCCCCCGCGCAGGGAGAAGGGACAGAGCGGGGATAAGGCAAGCTAAGCGGAGAACCGGGACAAGGCATCCCAAATCGGGATCACCGGGCTGGATCGTCGCATTGCCCCACGCATGGGGTCTAGCGGAGGAGATAAGCTCCTAGGCACCATGAGGTGCCATCTACCTTTGCCCAGCCAGCAGCCTTGGCTGCGAGGCTTCCGGAATGTAACACTAAGGGCATACAAAAAATGACTGGGCAGAAATAGACCATGGGGGGGGGGTGCCGGGGTCTGACCCCGGCTACCTGCAAGCAGGAGACTTCTTTCTTCTGTCTTGTCGCCATCTTGCAGAAAAGAACACTGGGGAATAAGTGGGAGGTCCCAGGTATGTATAGACCAGGAGGGGCTCGTTTTTCAAGACTTCTCTGCAACGTCGCCACCTGCTGGTGGAGTAACCCAAGAGTAATTCTTAATGTTTGAAGCGGGGTGTGTGACATACTTAGAATATAGTGAAAGAGGACTACACAAAACTGGACAATCACAAGGGTGGAGTAGGGTGGGCGGGGTTCAACCGGGCCCTGCGATTGGCCCCTTTAGAGTCACCGAAAGGACTTGGAGAGGGGCGTAGGGCTCCCCTGTCGTGAGATTGAGACACTTCAGCTTCTTCAAGGGGAACTCCGCTTTGGTGGACGTTTCCTCTAAGGAGCCGAGCACTTTAAATCAGGAAAGCCCTTGACGGTTGATTTAAGAGACTCTCGGCCTGCTTTAAAGTGGAGCAAAACACAGGATTTTTACTATCCTGGGCTTCGGTTCCCGGTCCTATGGAGCATGTGCGGCTGTTCTTCCCCCGCTTCCCTGTAACAGGGAGTGTGCCCACGCCGGCCATTCAGGGGACGATCGCTGTGGGTTTTGGCCCACTTTAAGTTGCGTGGCCAGAGAATTGATTGGACAAGAGCTGCACATGCCCCATCGGAGGGTTCACAAAGAGGGGCATCCCGAACCCGGGTGGCAGACCAAAACCCGAGAGTGAAAATAGTAGTTTTTGGTCCACTTTAAATATGTGTCCGGCTATTCCTATAGGCCGCCCGCATTCTCCACCAAATGTCTGTGCAGACTTCTGCATGGAGGTCCAAAGGGTAGCCCCACATTTAAAGCGGACCAAACCCCACCGAACTTGTGAAATACATTGGGCCGAAGCCCCTGCTGATATTTCCTCCTTAGGGTGTAGAACTAGCAAAGGGATATTTTCGCTTTTCTAATTTCCCTGGAACTCTGTAAAAGGTCAGGTGATGACATCATGGCATAGGTGTGGCTATGACATCGCCACACACACAACAATGATAATGAATGAAGGAGGCGGAGCTTTACAGCAGGTGATCAGTCATTGCATAGGTGTGGCAATGGATGGAGGAGGCGGATCTTTACAGTAGGTGATCAGTCAATGCATAGACGTGGCTAAGGCATCACAGTCACACACAACAGTGGCAATGAATGGAGGAGGCGGAGCTTTACAGCAGGTGGTCACTGCATAGGTGTGGCAATGAATGGAGGAGGCGGAGCTTTACAGCAGGTGATCAGTCACTGCATAGGTGTGGCTATGGAGGAGGCGGAGCTTTACAGCAGGTGATCAGTCATTGCATAGACATGGCTATGACATCATCGCCACACACAACAATGGCAATGAATGGAGGAGGCGGAGCTTTACAGCAGGTGATCAGTCATTGCATATGTGCGGCCATGACATCATCGCCACACACAACAATGTTAATGGAGGAGGCGGAGCTTTACACCAGGTGATCAATCATTGCATAGATGTGGCTATGACATCATCACCACACACAACAGTGGCAATGAATGGAGGAGGCGGAGCTTTACAGCAGGTGATCAGTCGCTGCATAGGTGTGGCTATGACATCACACACAGCAGTGGCAATGAATGGAGGAGGCGGAGCTTTACAGCAGGTGATCAATCACTGCATAGGTGTAGCCATGAATGGAGGAGGCGGAGCTTTACAGCAGGTGATCAGTCATTGCATAGGTGTGGCTATGACATCACACACAACAATGATAATGAATGGAGGAGGCGGAGCTTTACAGCAGGTGATCAGTCATTGCACAGATGTGGCTATGACATCATCATGTGTCACACACATACATATATATTACACAGTATGCACAGGAAAGCTTGTACTAAGCAAGGTAGGTTGTACCAAAAGGGGAGGAGTCTCCTGTAATTGGTCTAATCTCCTACCTATCCCTTCAGTGCACTACAACTCCCAGCTGTGGGCGGAGCCTGTTACCCCTAGGAACGATCCTCACCTGACTCCACCATGATGTCTTCGTCCATCACCTGCGTGTCTGCGTCGCTGGAGCTGCCGCCGGCGTCCCGGCTGCTCTCGGCGCTGGGCGGGGGCTGTGGCGCAGGGGGCGGGATTAAAGGCCTCCGCCCCACTTGCTCCTCCTCCTCGTCGTCAGTGTCCGTGTCACTCACTTTGGACCCCATCCCCCCTCTGTGGTGTCTGTGGCGCCTCCGGCGGCGGCTGCTCCTCTTCACGTGGAATGGGTCCTTCCTCCTCCCGCTGGCTCCGCCCCCCGCCTGGCCCTTGGCCTTCATCACGAAGGTCTGGATGGTGCTGAGGTCAGAGGGGGCGGGAGCGGCCGAACCCTGCGGGGGGTCCGGGGAGTCCCAGCCGTCGCTCTCCTCCGTCCTGTGCGGGGACGTCACCGGGGTCCATGGCGGCTCCTGCGGGGGAGAGAAGAGGAGAAATAAGCTAAGCCACGCCCACACAAACATTAGAAATTGCCTATGCTTACATTGGCTCCGCCCATGAGGAGCCACTTGGGGGGATGGGAGGAGAGAAGAGGAGAAATAAGCTAAGCCACGCCCACACAAACATTAGAAATTGCCTATGCTTACATTGGCTCCGCCCATGAGAAACCACTTAGGGGGTGGGGAGGAGAGAAGAGGAGAAATAAGCAAAGCCACGCCCACAGAATCATTAGAAATTGCATATGCTTACATTGGCTCCACCCAGAAGGAACCACTTGGGGGGAGAAAAGGAGAAATCAGCTAAGCCACACCCACA
Source organism: Gastrophryne carolinensis (assembly GCA_027917425.1). Lineage (NCBI taxonomy): Eukaryota > Metazoa > Chordata > Amphibia > Anura > Microhylidae > Gastrophryne > Gastrophryne carolinensis. Next base: position 39,587 of record JAQIHN010000557.1, read on the forward strand.
CAAATTGCCTATGCTTACATTGGCTCCAACCATGAGAAACCACTTGGGGGGAGGGGAGGAGAAAATACCATTTTGTGAATTCTCACCTGTAAAATGGGTATTATAAGTATGTCACACACCGCGCTTCAAACATTAATTCTTACACTTGGGTTACTCCACCAGCAGGTGGCGACGTTGCAGAGAAGTCTTGAAAAACGAGCCCCTCCTGATCTATAATACCTGGGACCTCCCACTTATCTCCCAGTTTTCAAACAGCAGTAAAGACAAGGTACCAGGAAAAAAACATTGGTAACCCTCAAACTGTAAATGAATCTTCACCATATAAAGAATCCAGGATACCAAAAAGGGCGGGTGAAGCGGGGTGTGTGACATACTTATAATATCCATTTTACAGGTGAGTATTCACAAAATGGTATTATTCTAAGTATGTCACACACCCGGCTTCAAACAATTATTACATTTGGGACATCCAAAAGCAGTGTCCAGAAAGGGCGGGTATCCAATAAGGCAATAATGCAAAACTCAAACCACTGCAGCCTGCAGAACCTTGCGGCCAAACACAGCATCCGCTGAAGCCCGCACATCAACCTTGTAAAACTTGGAAAAAGTGTGAACAGAAGACCAAGTAGCAACTTTACAAACTTGATCAACAGAAGCCTGGTGCTGAAAAGCCCAAGACACTCCAACAGCACGAGTAGATTGAGCAGTGATGCGAAAAGGGGGAGCCTTCCCCTTGGCAGAATAGGCCCCAACAACAGCCTGACGAATCCATTTGCTAATGGAAGACTTAACCGGAGCCAAAACCTTCCTAGACCCACAGGGCACCACGAAAAAAGGCATCAGTCTTACGAAAAGGAGAAGTAGTAAGCAAATAGCACTTCACACAGCGTACCACATTCAAACAATGCAAAACTCTCTCCTTGTCATTCCTAGGCCTAGGACACAAGGAAGGAAGAACAATGTCCTGGTCAAGATGAAAAGCAGGGACCACCTTAGAAAGAAAGTCTGTATTGAAGCGGAAAACCACTTGTCCTGATGCCTCCCAAAGTAAGGAGCCTGAATAGACAAGGCTGCCAACTCCGAAACACGCCGAACCGAAGTGATGGCCACCAAAAAGACAACCTTCAGAGTCAAAGTAGAAAGAGCAATATCCTGCAAAGGCTCAAACAGAGGAGCCTGAAGAGCAGAAAGAACCAAATCCAAAACCCAAACAGGGAGCAAAGACTACCTAGGATGCCGCACAAGCGAAACCCCCTGGAAAAAAGTCTTGACCAAAGGATGAAGCGCAAAAGCCTTTGAAAAAGGACAGACAAGGCAGAAACCTGCCCCTTCAAGGTACTCAGCTGGAGTCCAGCCCTGATTGAAGAAAATCCAAAATTCTGGAAACAGAAAAGACCCGACAGGGCAAAGATCTAGCCTCACACCAATCAATATAAGATCTCCAAGTCCTATAGTAGATGGTAGAAGAAGACCTCTTCCTGGCGCTAATAAGAGTCTGAATAACAGAATCCGAAAGACCTTCCTCCCTTAAGATGGAGGTTTCAACAGCCAGGCCGGCAAAGACAGCGTTGGTAAATTGGGGTAACGCAGTTGACCCCGTGAGAGAAGATCCGCCCGAAGAGGCAGATCGAACTGATCCACCGCCAGACAAACGGAGCCACAAGAATGGCGGGAACCCCTTCCAGGGCCAGCTCTCGCAACACCTTGCCTAGCATGGGGATCGGAGGAAACAGATAAAGGAACCCCAGGTCCCCCCAGCTCAAAGACATGGCATCCACCGCCAGAGCCAGAGGATCCTGGGAGAGCGACACGAATGTCGGAAGCTTGTAACTGTGACGAGAGGCTAACAGATCCACCTCCAGCGTCCCCCACCGGAGACAAAGCGACCGAAAAACCTGGGGGTGGAGAGACCATTCCCCCCCGGCGGAAAGAGCACCTGCTCAGGAAGCCCGCCACCGTGTTTTCCACTCCTGGAATGTACACTGCCGAGATGCAAGGGACATGAGTCTCCGCCCAGGCCAGAAGCAGAGACACCTCTCTGAGGGCACTCAGACTACGAGTGCCTCCCTGGCGATTGACGTAAACAACCGTCATCCGATTGTCCGACCGAACCTGAGCCGGCAAGCCCCGTAAATGCTGTGTCAAGTGAGACAGAACCAACCTGATGGCTCTCAACTCCAGAACATTGATGGGCAAGTGGGCCTCCAGAGGACCCCACCGCCCCTGGAAATGAAGGTCCTTCCAGAAACCTCCCCATCCTGACAAACTGGCGTCCGTGGTGACAGTGTCCCAAAGAGGCGTCAGAAAGGACCTGCCCCTCAAGAGATTGACCGAAAACATCCACCACTGTAGAGACTGCCGAACCCGGGAGGACATCCGGAAGGACCGATCCAACCGGTCGCCGGTCCCAAGACACCAACAGATGAAGCTGAAGCGTCCTCGAGTGAAACTGAGCAAAGAACTGCCTCGAAGGAAGCTACCATCAACCCCACTAGTCTTATCCCTAGCCGGATGGACGGGCAAGGATTGGAAAGAAGAAGCTGCGCCAAGTCCTGAATCAAGAGAACCTTGGCCTGAGGGAGAAACTTTGTGCTGGCACGAGTCCAAGGACATCCCCAGAAAGGGCACCACCCTGGCCGGAACCAGAGAGGACTTGGGGTAGTTGATCACCCAGCCGAACCTCTCCAGAGTGGATACCACCGTCCTGGTGTCCACCTCCGCTTGACTGAAGGAAGAAGTCACGATGAGAAGATCGTCCAGATAGGGCACAATGCGAATCCCCTGAGCTCTGAGAAGGGCCATCACGCCCGCCAACACCTTGGTGAACACTCTTGGAGCCGAGGTAAGGCCGAACGGAAGAGCCACAAATTGAAAATGCCGATCTTCCACCACGAAGCAAAGAAACCTTTGGTGAGCCGGAAATATAGGAATATGAAGATAGGCATCCCTGATGTCTATGAACGTCATGAAATCCCCCTGCCGCAGAGAATTGATGGCAGAACGCAGAGGTTCCATGCGAAACCTCCGGGGACGAATAAACACATTGAGGAACTTCAGATCCAGGATGGGACGAACCGACCGACCCGTCCAACTTGGGCACTGTGAAGAGATTGGAATAATACCCGCGGCCCACCTCTGAAGGAGGGACCGGGCAGATGACTGCCATTTCCAGAAGATTCCTCACCGCCGCCAGGAGCCCCTGCGCGGCCAAAGGATCTGAGGGCACACGAGACCTGAAAAATCTTAGAGGTCGGGACTCGAACTCCAGCTTGTAACCGGCCGACACCACCTCCCGGATCCACCTGTCCGAGACCACCTGGTCCCACACCCGGGAGAAGAGTCGCAAACGTCCCCCCACCCGCAAGGGTGAGGGCGCCCCCTCATTGTTGAGCGGGCTTGGCAGCTGGTTTGGGTTTGGCACCCCAGGAGTGAACAGGACGGCCACGGCCTCAACCCCTGATCCAGCTTGCACCCCTGGGACCGTAAAGCCCGCGTCTCTGCCAGCTCTGGCTCCCCGAAAGGAGGGATTAAAAGAGCCAAATACCGTCCCCGACGCCTGGTCACCCTCAGCACCAAACAACTGCTGGACCATAGGGTCGTCCAGTTCCTCTAGAATCTCACCAGCGGGCACAGGTGTGGAGACCAATTAGTCTATGTGCATGCACCGTGGGACATCTGAATTTTTTTGGACTCTTTTCTATTGTTTTTTAAGGAATAATAATTTTAATTCCGTTTGCTCAGTACCGTATATATCTGTAATCCTCTAGAATCTCCCTCTCTCAATCGGGGGGCAATCTGACCAATCCAATGCCTCAATAACATCCACGTCTGAGTCAGGCGGAGACGGGGACAAGTGTTTCCACTTAGCCGGAGCCTTCTGAGCTACCACAGTGGAAATATTACCTCGAGGCTAGCCAACCGGGCGCATACCTCGGATTGCAAATCCCCACCCATGACAACGTCACACGGGGTCCGGAACAGGCGGGGAGGTGTAGGGGATGACACGGACGGCGAAGGGCCAGAAACCGGGGAGCCGGACTGGCGCTCAATGTCCCGCTGCGCACATGGAATGCATATAATGACATCATCCCCCGGGAGCAGAGCTCCACAACCCCCACACAACCTAGATTGCCCCGAAGGGCCGATTCCGGTATCCTTGGAAGCCTCCATATGGTGAAATTATGGTCTTCACACAACCCAGGGATTTACGCGGTAAGCGACCCGGAATGCCCCTTTAGATGTCCCGGGAGTGGGAGGATTTAGCAAACTAAGGAGGACCCACTAGTGTCAGAAAACTAAATAGGCCCACTAGCCAGGTATCACAGACCGGGAGACCCCTTTAACACGGGAATCCCAGGATCTGTAAGGAAAAGACAACAGTCAGTCCCAATATAAGGAAGGCAAAGAACAATCACATTAAGCTAAAAAACTTTACCTTATCCCAAAGACCAAGCATCATGCACATACACACACACATACAAGGCCTGGCTATACAAGGACCACAGAGAATCCACTAAAAATACGTAGGAATTAACAGATATATCCATATATACATAGATATTGATAAATATACATTGGACAATTCATAAAGAACCAACATAGGGTTCTGAAGCACCAGCCCCAGCACGCATGCATCCATTTAAGCCAATGAAGCAGCTAGGCAAAAGCATATGTCAAAAGGCGCGATTCAGCATAAGACACGATATCTGCAATGACGGCGAGCCAGACCACACAACTCAGGAGTAGGAAGACGAAGGGCGGGCCCGGCACCGTGCGCAAGGCGCTCCGCCCCCGCAAGAGCCCGTACAGCGCGGGCCGTGAGTAAACGCGGCCCCGCCCATGACAATGATCACCGCGGCCCGCAAGATGGCGGCGCCGCAAGGCATAGGGCCCCGAGACCGCCTGGCTCTCACCATGACTAGAGTGCCAACGGGCGCTGGAGACAGACACCCGACCACACAAAACACCGGCAGAGATCCGGCACACGCAGCCATACAAACGGCGCAAAGCCCCACACCCCGCCAGAAGTCACTCATGCACTGAAACACTAAATGTAAAAGCATCCCACATAATGCACACCCCCCCCCCCCCCACCACAGGCGCAGGGACCAAGCAGGGATGAGACAACCTAAGGGGGACAACCGGGACGGGGCATCCCAAATCCGGATCACCGCACTGCCCCACGCATGGGGTCTAGCGGAGGAGATAAGCTCCTAGGCACCATGAGGTGCCATCTACCATTACCCAGCCAGCAGCCAAGGCTGGGAGGCTTCCAGTTTTATCTAAATATCAAACAAACACAGACTGGGCAGAAATAGACCATGGGGGGGGGGGGGGGGCGGGGTGTTACCCCGGCTACCTGCAAGCAGGAGACTTCATTCTTCTGTCTTGTCGCCATCTTGCAGAGAAGAACACTGGGGAATGAGTGAGAGGTGCCAGGTGTGTATAGACCAGGAGGGGCTCGTTTTTCAAGACTTCTCTGCAACGTCGCCACCTGCTGGTGGAGTAACCCAAGAGTAATTCTTAATGTTTGAAGCGGGGTGTGTGACATATAAGCTAAGCCATGCCCACACAAACATTAGGCAAGGCCTATGCTTACATTGGCTCCGCCCATGAGGAACCACTTGGGGGAGGGGGGAAAAGCGATTATGAGAAATAAGCTAAGCCACGCCCACACATTAGGAAATGCCTATGCTTACATTGGCTCCGCCCATGAGGAACCACTTGGGGAGGAGGGAAAAGCGATTATGAGAAATAAGCTAAGACACGCCCACACAAACATTAGGAAATGCCTATGCTTACATTGGCTCCGCCCATGAGGAACCACTTGCTCCTCCCCTGCTCACTCACCTCCTTGGTTGGGGCGGGAATATATCCGGCGTAGGCCAAGACAAAGCTGCAGAATCTATTGAAGTCCTCCACCGTGCGGTAACGCCTCTGCGGGGTCTGGAGAGGGCAAAACAGGGGGCGGGTAAATAATCAGGAGGGCAATTTCCCACTAACCCCACCCCTCCACAATAACCCCGCCCCCAATCCCAGAAATAGTGACCTCACCTGTGCGTCTGGCTTCACCGTCCCCGATGTGTCTGCTGAAAGAGAGAAGAGAGTCACTATCTGCCCCATCAGCACTTACCTACCCCCCATGTGACAACTGCCCCCTCCACCATTACTTACTACCCCATCCATCCCAATTAACTACTTACCCCCTCTAGTAGTCACCTACCACTGCAAACTACCCACTATGTGACCACTGCACATTACTTACTACCCCCCACCAGCCATATCACCTACCCCTGCACGCCTGTCGAACATCACTTACTGCCCCACCAGCACTCGACTACCCTCCATGTGACAATTGCCCCCTTCACCATTACTTACTACCCCCTCCACTCCAACTACCTACCCTTGCCAGCAGTCACCTATCCCCACATGTGACCATCGTGCATTGCTTACTACCCCCTCTACCCCACCAACCAACCACTTACTGCCCCCTTCTACCCCAAATATCTACGTACCCTTGCGAGAAGTCACCTACCCCTGCTAACTACCCACCATGTGATCACCATGCATCAATTACTACCCCCCCACAAGCCCGTCAAACACCACTTACTGCCCCCTCCACCCCAATTACGTACTTACCCTTGCGAGTAGTCACCTACCTCTGCAAACTACCCACCATGTGATCATCACGCATTACTACCCCCTCACCAGCCCTCTCACCTACCCCTGCATGCCCGTCACACACCACTTAATGCCCCCCTCTTCCCACCTAGTCACTATTGCCCCGCACTGGCCTTCTCTCCTAACCCACCCTCTCATCACTACTGCCCCCTTGTCCTTTACACCCCTCACATACCTCCACCCCACAACCCCTCTCTCCTACCCCTCACTTACTAAGACTCAACTCTGCCCCCTCAATGTCACTTCTGCCCCTTGACAGGCCTCTCAGTTATCCCGGACCTCTCTATCTAAGTACCCCCCACCCACCAGCCTACTCTCTTCTACCCCTTCATGTCGCAAGTGCCCCTCACACACCACTTTGCTGCCCCCTCTTAACCCGCGCTAGCTTTCTCTCATACCTCTCCCACATGACAATTACCTCCTCAACCCCTCCTGTCCTACCCCCTTCCTTGGCCTCTCTACCAAACTACTGCCCCCAGCATCCCCTCACTCACCACCTACTACTGCCCCCAGCATCCCCCTCACTCACCACCTACTACTGCCCCCAGCATCCCCCTCACTCACCACCTACTACTGCCCCCACCATCCCCCTCACTCACCACCTACTACTGCCCCCAACATCCCCCTCACTCACCACCTACTACTGCCCCCACCATCCCCCTCACTCACCACCTACTACTGCCCCCAACATCCCCCTCACTCACCACCTACTACTACCCCCAGCACCCCCCTCACTCACCACCTACTACTGCCCCCAGCATCCCCCTCACTCACCACCTACTACTGCCCCCAGCATCCCCCTCACTCACCACCTACTACTGCCCCCAGCATCCCCCTCACTCACCACCTACTACTGCCCCCAACATCCCCCTCACTCACCACCTACTACTGCCCCCAGCATCCCCCTCACTCACCACCTACTACTGCCCCCAGCACCCCCCTCACTCACCACCTACTACTGCCCCCAGCATCCCCCTCACTCACCACCTACTACTGCCCCCAGCATCCCCCTCACTCACCACCTACTACTGCCCCCACCATCCCCCTCACTCACCACCTACTACTGCCCCCAACATCCCCCTCACTCACCACCTACTACTACACCCAGCACCCCCCTCACTCACCACCTACTACTGCCCCCAGCATCCCCCTCACTCACCACCTACTACTACTGCCCCCAGCATCCCCCTCACTCACCACCTACTACTGCCCCCAGCACCCCCCTCACTCACCACCTACTACTGCCCCCAGCATCCCCCTCACTCACCACCTACTACTGCCCCCAGCATCCCCCTCACTCACCACCTACTACTGCCCCCAGCACCCCCCTCACTCACCACCTACTACTGCCCCCACCATCCCCCTCACTCACCACCTACTACTGCCCCCAACATCCCCCTCACTCACCACCTACTACTACCCCCAGCACCCCCCTCACTCACCACCTACTACTGCCCCCAGCATCCCCCTCACTCACCACCTACTACTGTCCCCAGCATCCCCCTCACTCACCACCTACTACTGCCCCCAGCATCCCCCTCACTCACCACCTACTACTGCCCCCAGCATCCCCCTCACTCACCACCTACTACTGCCCCCAGCACCCCCCTCACTCACCACCTACTACTGCCCCCAGCATCCCCCTCACTCACCACCTACTACTGCCCCCAGCATCCCCCTCACTCACCACCTACTACTGCCCCCAGCACCCCCCTCACTCACCACCTACTACTGCCCCCACCATCCCCCTCACTCACCACCTACTACTGCCCCCAGCATCCCCCTCACTCACCACCTACTACTACCCCCAGCACCCCCCTCACTCACCACCTACTACTGCCCCCAGCATCCCCCTCACTCACCACCTACTACTGCCCCCAGCACCCCCCTCACTCACCACCTACTACTGCCCCCAGCATCCCCACACTCACCACCTACTACTGCCCCCAGCATCCCCCTCACTCACCACCTACTACTGCCCCCAGCATCCCCCTCACTCACCACCTACTACTGCCCCCAGCACCCCCCTCACTCACCACCTACTACTGCCCCCAGCATCCCCCTCACTCACCACCTACTACTGCCCCCAGCACCCCCCTCGCTCACCACCTACTACTGCCCCCAGCATCCCCCTCACTCACCACCTACTACTGCGCCCAGCATCCCCCTCACTCACCACCTACTACTGCCCCCAGCATCCCCCTCACTCACCACCTACTACTGCCCCCAGCATCCACCTCACTCACCACCTACTACTGCCCCCAGCATCCCCCTCACTCACCACCTACTACTGCCCCCAGCATCCCCCTCACTTACCACCTACTACTGCCCCCAGCATCCCCCTCACTCACCACCTACTACTGCCCCCAGCATCCCCCTCACTCACCACCTACTACTGTCCCCAGCATCCCCCTCACTCACCACCTACTACTGCCCCCAGGATCCCCCTCACTCACCACCACCTACTGCCCCCAGCATCCCCCTCACTCACCACCTACTACTACCCCCAGCACCCCCCTCACTCACCAGCTACTACTGTCCCCAGCACCCCCCTCACTCACCAGCTACTACTGCCCCCAGCATCCCCCTCACTCACCACCTACTACTGCCCCCAGCATCCCCCTCACTCACCACCTACTACTGCGCCCAGCATCCCCCTCACTCACCACCTACTACTGCCCCCAGCATCCCCCTCACTCACCACCTACTACTGCGCCCAGCATCCCCCTCACTCACCACCTACTACTGCCCCCAGCATCCCCCTCACTCACCACCTACTACTGCGCCCAGCACCCCCCTCACTCACCACCTACTACTGCCCCCAGCATCCCCCTCACTCACCACCTACTACTGCCCCCAGCATCCCCCTCACTCACCACCTACTACTGCCCCCAGCACCCCCCTCACTCACCACCTACTACTGCCCCCACCATCCCCCTCACTCACCACCTACTACTGCCCCCAGCATCCCCCTCACTCACCACCTACTACTACCCCCAGCACCCCCCTCACTCACCACCTACTACTGCCCCCAGCATCCCCCTCACTCACCACCTACTACTGCCCCCAGCACCCCCCTCACTCACCACCTACTACTGCCCCCAGCATCCCCACACTCACCACCTACTACTGCCCCCAGCATCCCCCTCACTCACCACCTACTACTGCCCCCAGCATCCCCCTCACTCACCACCTACTACTGCCCCCAGCACCCCCCTCACTCACCACCTACTACTGCCCCCAGCATCCCCCTCACTCACCACCTACTACTGCCCCCAGCACCCCCCTCACTCACCACCTACTACTGCCCCCAGCATCCCCCTCACTCACCACCTACTACTGCGCCCAGCATCCCCCTCACTCACCACCTACTACTGCCCCCAGCATCCCCCTCACTCACCACCTACTACTGCCCCCAGCATCCACCTCACTCACCACCTACTACTGCCCCCAGCATCCCCCTCACTCACCACCTACTACTGCCCCCAGCATCCCCCTCACTTACCACCTACTACTGCCCCCAGCATCCCCCTCACTCACCACCTACTACTGCCCCCAGCATCCCCCTCACTCACCACCTACTACTGTCCCCAGCATCCCCCTCACTCACCACCTACTACTGCCCCCAGGATCCCCCTCACTCACCACCACCTACTGCCCCCAGCATCCCCCTCACTCACCACCTACTACTACCCCCAGCACCCCCCTCACTCACCAGCTACTACTGTCCCCAGCATCCCCCTCACTCACCACCTACTACTGCCCCCAGCATCCCCCTCACTCACCACCTACTACTGCGCCCAGCATCCCCCTCACTCACCACCTACTACTGCCCCCAGCATCCCCCTCACTCACCAGCTACTACTGCCCCCAGCATCCCCCTCACTCACCACCTACTACTGCCCCCAGCATCCCCCTCACTCACCACCTACTACTGCCCCCAGCATCCCCCTCACTCACCAGCTACTACTGCCCCCAGCATCCCCCTCACTCACCACCTACTACTGCCCCCAGCATCCCCCTCACTCACCACCTACTACTGCGCCCAGCATCCCCCTCACTCACCACCTACTACTGCCCCCAGCATCCCCCTCACTCACCACCTACTACTGCGCCCAGCATCCCCCTCACTCACCACCTACTACTGCCCCCAGCATCCCCCTCACTCACCACCTACTACTGCGCCCAGCATCCCCCTCACTCACCACCTACTACTGCGCCCAGCATCCCCCTCACTCACCACCTACTACTGCCCCCAGCACCCCCCTCACTCACCACCTACTACTGCCCCCAGCATCCCCCTCACTCACCACCTACTACTGCCCCCAGCATCCCCCTCACTCACCACCTACTACTGCGCCACGAAATACGATGGCGACTTATAAACAATAATTATGCCCTCACTAAGCAACTAATACACCCCGAGGCTGTGTGCATCCTGCCCCTCCTCACCCCAATACCCCCAGCCAACTTCTGCAATAATTACCCCTCCCCACACATACCACTTCCTGAGCCAGTAACTCTCCCTACCAGCTACTGCCCCTCATATACCTTTTTCACCCCTGTCTGGCCACTATTGCCCCTCACCAACATCTACCATGATCATGTACTACTGCCCCACCCCCTGAGATAATTAACCCCACACACCAATTACAGACCCTTCTATCCACCTACAGACTACCCCCCCATTTCTAATGCCCCTTCCTTATACCCCTTCATGCCACTAATGGTCCTCAACAGTCTCTTCTCTTGTCCCTCTGTGAGACTATTACCCCTTATATACCCCTATCACCTCTCCTGCCCCTCACCCCAGCCACTATCACCAATAATCCTCTCCAGGTACTACCCCACCCTGTAACAATTACCCCCTTATACACACATCAATTACAGACCCCTCTGCCCACCTACCAACAATCACCCCTGCTCATCACTAATGCCCCTCCATGTCACTAATGGTCCTCAACTGCCCTTCTGTGTGACTACTACCCCTCATATACATCTACCAACCTCGACCATGATGAACTACTGCCCCCAGCATGCCCTCACCTCCAATACCCCCCTCCACCTCATCCAGGTACTACCCCACCAACTAGTGCTCATACCCCTCTATGTGACTATTACACCTCATATACCAGATTTACCCCCTACCAAAACTCCACCATGATCACTACTGCCCCCAGCATGCACTCGACCAGCACCTACTGCCCCATCCACCCCAGCCAGGTATTACCCCTCCCTGTAACAATAATAATAACCAACTAATATCCCCTACCCTGTGTGCCTCCTGCCCCTGCTCACCCCAGTACCCCAAGCCAACTGTTGCCCCTCCCCAGCAATAATTACCCCCTCACACACACCAACACTGACCCCTCTATCCACAACCAACAATCTACCCTTAATCATACCACTAATGGCCCTCAACAGCGCCTTCTCCTGCCACTGTGTGACTATTACCCCTCATATACCCCTAACAACCCCCCATGCAGCCACTACTGCCCCTCACTAACTGTACCCACCCCCACCATGATGCACTACTGCCCCAGCATGCCCTTACCCCCCTCACCTCAGCCTGGTACTACAATCCCCCCCCCAACCAAATACCCCTCATATACATTTTGATACCCCCTCTCCTGCCACTAGTGCCCCTCGCCAGCTTTTCAACAGCCACCATGAGGCACTACTGCCCCCAGCATGCCCTCACTCTGCCCCCCACAGCCCCCCCCCACAGCCAGATACTACCCCACCCCATCGCTAATGCCCCTTTATCATACCCCAGCATGTCACTCATGGCCCTCTAGAGTGCCTTCTCCTGCCCCTCTGTGTGATTATTACCCCTCATATACCCCCTCTGCTGCCTCACTAACTGTACCCACCCCCACCATGATGCATGCCCCTACCCCCTCACCTCAGCCAGGTACTACAACTACCCTCCCCCAACCAAATACCCCTCCATGTGACTATTACCCCTCATATACCCCCTCTGCTGCCTCACTAACTGTACCCACCCCCACCCCGATGCACTACTGCCCCCAGCATGCCCCAACCCCCTCACCTCAGCCAGGTACTACAACTACCCTCCCCCAATCAATACCCCTCTATGTGATTTACCCCTCATATACCTTTTGATACCCCCTCTCCTGCCACTAGTGCCCCTCACCAGCTTCCAACAGCCACCATGAGGCACTACTGCCCCCAGCATGCCCCCCCCTCCCCCGGCCATATACTACCCCGCCCTGTAACAATTACCCCACCCCATCGCTAATGCCCTTTATCATACCCCAGCATGTCACTCATGGCCCTCTAGAGTGCCTTCTCCTGCCCCTCTGTGTGATTATTACCCCTCATATACCCCCTCTGCTGCCTCACTAACTGTACCCACCAACCCTATGATGCACTACTGCCCCCAGCATGCCCTCACTCTGCCCCAATCGCCCCCCCCCCAGACAGATAATACCCCACCCCGTAAAAACGTCCCCCTCCCCAACACTAATGCCCCTCTGTGTGTCTATAAAGCCCTGCACACCCCCAGCCCTTTCTCTGTTGCCCCCCACCCCCATCTCACAACTACCCCGCCGGTCGCCAACTGCCCCCCGACCCCCCCTGTTTCCTCACCGGTAGTTCCGGGGCTCGCAGCCTCCCCCATGGGCGCCTCCAGCATGCCGGGCTCCGGGGGGGCCCTCCGGGGGCCACACTATCCTCTCCACAAGCCGCACTGCCTGCCGGGAGCCGCGCGCGCCGCCTCATGGGACTTGTAGTCCTTCCCGCCCTGCTCCCGAGCAGCGCGCGCACCTTTCCCCCGCCCCCCTCTCTTCCCGGCGTCCACCGCGCCTCGCCGCTCGTGACAGGCGAGGAGTGACGTCAGCGAGGTAACTGGAAACTCGGGCTGGGAGCAAGCACGCAGGCGCAGTGCCGATGCTAAGTGTCCTGGGGGCGTGTCTAGAAGAGTCGCTAGGCGACGGCAAAAGGGAGGAGCGGGGCTGTTGCCGAAACGAAGGGGGCGGGTCATAAACGGTTGTCACGTGTGCGACGGAGAAGTAGCCCTCTGTTGGTCACGTGTAACATTGCAGCAGCCTATGGCCGAGACGGTGCCACGCGCGCCCTCTGCTGGTCACGTGTAACACTGCAGCAGCCTATGGAGGAGACCGTGCCACGCGCGCCCTCTGCTGGTCACGTGTAACACTGCAGCAGCCTATGGAGGAGACCGTGCCACGCGCGCCCTCTGCTGGTCACATGTAACACTGCAGCAGCCTATGGAGGAGACGGTATCACGCGCGCCCTCTGCTGGTCACATGTAACATTGCAGCAGCCTATGGAGGAGATGGTATCACGCGCGCCCTCTGCTGGTCACATGTAACACTGCAGCAGCCTATGGAGGAGACCGTGCCACGCGCGCCCTCTGCTGGTCACATGTAACACTGCAGCAGCCTATGGAGGAGACGGTGACACGCTCGCCCTCTGCTGGTCACATGTAACATTGCAGCAGCCTATGTAGGAGATGGTATCACGCGCGCCCTCTGCTGGTCACATGTAACACTGCAGCAGCCTATGGAGGAGACGGTGACACGCTCGCCCTCTGCTGGTCACATGTAACACTGCAGCAGCCTATGGAGGAGACGGTGACACGCTCGCCCTCTGCTGGTCACATGTAACACTGCAGCAGCCTATGGAGGAGACGGTATCACGCGCGCCATCTGCTGGTCACATGTAACACTGCAGCAGCCTATGGAGGAGACGGTATCACGCGCGCCCTCTGCTGGTCACATGTAACATTGCAGCAGCCTATGGAGGAGACGGTGCCACGCGCGCCCTCTGCTGGTCACATGTAACATTGCAGCAGCCTATGGAGGAGACGGAGACACGCGCGCCCTCTGCTGGTCACATGTAACATTGCAGCAGCCTATGGAGGAGACGGTATCACGCGCGCCCTCTGCTGGTCACATGTAACATTGCAGCAGCCTATGGAGGAGACGGTGACACGAGCGCCCTCTGCTGGTCACATGTAACATTGCAGCAGCCTATGGAGGAGACGGTATCACGCGCGCCCTCTGCTGGTCACATGTAACATTGCAGCAGCCTATGGAGGAGACGGTATCACGCGCGCCATCTGCTGGTCACATGTAACATTGCAGCAGCCTATGGAGGAGACGGTGACACGAGCGCCCTCTGCTGGTCACATGTAACATTGCAGCAGCCTATGGAGGAGACGGTATCACGCGCGCCCTCTGCTGGTCACATGTAACATTGCAGCAGCCTATGGAGGAGACGGTATCACGCGCGCCCTCTGCTGGTCACATGTAACATTGCAGCAGCCTATGGAGGAGACGGTGACACGCGCGCCCTCTGCTGGTCACATGTAACATTGCAGCAGCCTATGGAGGAGACGGTATCACGCGCGCCCTCTGCTGGTCACATGTAACATTGCAGCAGCCTATGGAGGAGACGGAGACACGCGCGCCCTCTGCTGGTCATATGTAACACTGCAGCAGCCTATGGAGGAGACGGTATCACGCGCGCCCTCTGCTGGTCACATGTAACATTGCAGCAGCCTATGGTGGAGACGGCGACACGCGCGCCCTCTGCTGGTCACATGTAACACTGCAGCAGCCTATGGAGGAGACGGTATCACGCGCGCCCTCTGCTGGTCACATGTAACATTGCAGCAGCCTATGGAGGAGACGGAGACACGCGCGCCCTCTGCTGGTCACATGTAACACTGCAGCAGCCTATGGAGGAGACGGTATCACGCGCGCCCTCTGCTGGTCACATGTAACATTGCAGCAGCCTATGGAGGAGACGGTGCCACGCGCGCCCTCTGCTGGTCACATGTAACACTGCAGCAGCCTATGGAGGAGACGGTGCCACGCGCGCCCTCTGCTGGTCACATGTAACATTGCAGCAGCCTATGGAGGAGACGGTATCACGCGCGCCCTCTGCTGGTCACATGTAACATTGCAGCAGCCTATGTAGGAGATGGTATCACGCGCGCCCTCTGCTGGTCACATGTAACACTGCAGCAGCCTATGGAGGAGACGGTGCCACGCGCGCCCTCTGCTGGTCACATGTAACATTGCAGCAGCCTATGGAGGAGACGGAGACACGCGCGCCCTCTGCTGGTCACGTGTAACACTGCAGCAGCCTATGGAGGAGACGGTATCACGCGCGCCCTCTGCTGGTCACATGTAACATTGCAGCAGCCTATGGTGGAGACGGTATCACGCGCGCCCTCTGCTGGTCACATGTAACATTGCAGCAGCCTATGGAGGAGACGGTGCCACGCGCGCCCTCTGCTGGTCACATGTAACACTGCAGCAGCCTATGGAGGAGACGGTGCCACGCGCGCCCTCTGCTGGTCACATGTAACATTGCAGCAGCCTATGGAGGAGACGGAGACACGCGCGCCCTCTGCTGGTCACATGTAACACTGCAGCAGCCTATGGAGGAGACGGTATCACGCGCGCCCTCTGCTGGTCACGTGTAACACTGCAGCAGCCTATGGAGGAGACGGTGCCACGCGCGCCCTCTGCTGGTCACATGTAACACTGCAGCAGCCTATGGAGGAGACGGTATCACGCGCGCCCTCTGCTGGTCACGTGTAACACTGCAGCAGCCTATGGAGGAGACGGTGACACGCGCGCCCTCTGCTGGTCACGTGTAACACTGCAGCAGCCTATGGAGGAGACGGTGCCACGCGCGCCCTCTGCTGGTCACATGTAACACTGCAGCAGCCTATGGAGGAGACCGTGCCACGCGCGCCCTCTGCTGGTCACATGTAACACTGCAGCAGCCTATGGAGGACACGGTGACACGCGCGCCCTCTGCTGGTCACATGTAACACTGCAGCAGCCTATGGAGGACACGGTGACACGCGCGCCCTCTGCTGGTCACATGTAACATTGCAGCAGCCTATGGAGGACACGGTGACACGCGCGCCCTCTGCTGGTCACATGTAACACTGCAGCAGCCTATGGAGGACACGGTGACACGCGCGCCCTCTGCTGGTCACGTGTAACGTGACCACTCCGGCCAATCACAAATGCCCAGAGGGATGCGCCCGCTGCTCGCACATGCGCCGTACGACCGGGGGCGGGGCATCCCAAGTCCGGATACCCTAGGGGGAGCGAGTGTGCCAGCCCTGGAGTCTTTCATAGATCAAGGAGGAACTAAACCCAGGAAAAGTCAAATTCACAATTTTTTTTCCGCACTGACCTTATTGCCTTAAAGTGAGACCAAAACCCACCCTGGAGTCTAGGAGACCAAAACCCACCCTGGAGTCTAGGAGACCAAAACCCACCCTGGAGTCTAGGAGACCAAAACCCACCCTGGAGTCTAGGAGACCAAAACCCACCCTGGAGCCTAGGAGACCAAAACCCACCCTGGAGTCTAGGAGACCAAAACCCACCCTGGGGCCTATGGGACCAAAACCCACCCTGGAGTCTATGAGACCAAAACCCACCCTGGAGTCTAGGAGACCAAAACCCACCCTGGAGCCTAGGAGACCAAAACCCACCCTGGAGTCTAGGAGACCAAAACCCACCCTGGAGTCTAGGAGACCAAAACCCACCCTGCCGAGGTCAGGGTCAGGCAGCAAAGCCTCAGAGTTGGGGGGCGGAGCCGAGGTCGGGGTCAGGCAGCAAAGCCTCAGAGTTGGGGAATCGGAGCCGAGGTCGGGGTCAGGCAGCAAAGCCTCAGAGTTGGGGGGCGGAGCCGAGGTCGGGGTCAGGCAGCAAAGCCTCAGAGTTGGGGGGCGGAGCCGAGGTCGGGGTCAGGCAGCAAAGCCTCAGAGTTGGGGGGCGGAGCCGAGGTCAGGGGGCAGGCAGCAAAGCCTCAGAGTTGGGGGATCGGAGCCGAGGTCAGGGTCAGGCAGCAAAGCCTCAGAGTTGGGGGGCGGAGCCGAGGTCAGGGTCAGGCAGCAAAGCCTCAGAGTTGGGGGGCGGAGCCGAGGTCAGGGTCAGGCAGCAAAGCCTCAGAGTTGGGGGGCGGAGCCGAGGTCAGGGTCAGGCAGCAAAGCCTCAGAGTTGGGGATCAGAGCCGAGGTCAGGGTCAGGCAGCAAAGCCTCAGAGTTGGGGGGCGGAGCCGAGGTCGGGGTCAGGCAGCAAAGCCTCAGAGTTGGGGGGCGGAGCCGAGGTCAGGGTCAGGCAGCAAAGCCTCAGAGTTGGGGGGCGGAGCCGAGGTCAGGGTCAGGCAGCAAAGCCTCAGAGTTGGGGGGCGGAGCCGAGGTCGGGGTCAGGCAGCAAAGCCTCAGAGTTGGGGGGCGGAGCCGAGGTCAGGGTCAGGCAGCAAAGCCTCAGAGTTGGGGGGCGGAGCCGAGGTCAGGGTCAGGCAGCAAAGCCTCAGAGTTGGGGGGCGGAGCCGAGGTCAGGGTCAGGCAGCAAAGCCTCAGAGTTGGGGATCAGAGCCGAGGTCAGGGTCAGGCAGCAAAGCCTCAGAGTTGGGGGGCGGAGCCGAGGTCAGGGTCAGGCAGCAAAGCCTCAGAGTTTGGGGGCGGAGCCGAGGTCAGGGTCAGGCAGCAAAGCCTCAGAGTTGGGGATCGGAGCCGAGGTCGGGGTCAGGCAGCAAAGCCTCAGAGTTGGGGGGCGGAGCCGAGGTCGGGGTCAGGCAGCAAAGCCTCAGAGTTGATGGGCGGAACGAGGTTGGGGTCAGGCAGCAAAGCCTCAGAGTTGGGGGGGGCGGAGCCGAGGTCAGGGTCAGGCAGCAAAGCCTCAGAGTTGGGGGGGGCGGAGCCAAGGTCGGGGTCAGGCAGCAAAGCCTCAGAGTTGGGGGGCGGAGCCGAAATCGGGGTCAGGCAGCAAAGCCTCAGAGTTGGGGATCGGAGCCGAGGTCGGGGTCAGGCAGCAAAGCCTCAGAGTTGGGGGGCGGAGCCGAGGTCGGGGTCAGGCAGCAAAGCCTCAGAGTTGGGGGGCGGAGCCGAGGTCAGGGTCAGGCAGCAAAGCCTCAGAGTTGGGGGCGGAGCCGAGGTCAGGGTCAGGCAGCAAAGCCTCAGAGTTGGGGGGCGGAGCTGAGGTCGGGGTCAGGCAGCAAAGCCTCAGAGTTGGGGGGTGGAGCCGAGGTCGGGGTCAGGCAGCAAAGCCTCAGAGTTGGGGATCGGAGCCGAGGTCGGGGTCAGGCAGCAAAGCCTCAGAGTTGGGGGGCGGAGCCGAGGTCGGGGTCAGGCAGCAAAGCCTCAGAGTTGGGGGGCGGAACGAGGTCGGGGTCAGGCAGCAAAGCCTCAGAGTTGGGGGGCGGAGCCGAGGTCAGGGTCAGGCAGCAAAGCCTCAGAGTTGGGGATCGGAGCTGAGGTCGGGGTCAGGCAGCAAAGCCTCAGAGTTGGGGGGCGGAGCCGAGGTCGGGGTCAGGCAGCAAAGCCTCAGAGTTGGGGGGCGGAGCCGAGGTCGGGGTCAGGCAGTAAAGCCTCAGAGTTGGGGATCGGAGCTGAGGTCGGGGTCAGGCAGCAAAGCCTCAGAGTTGGGGGGCGGAGCCGAGGTCGGGGTCAGGCAGCAAAGCCTCAGAGTTGGGGATCGGAGCCGAGGTCGGGGTCAGGCAGCAAAGCCTCAGAGTTGGGGATCGGAGCTGAGGTCGGGGTCAGGCAGCAAAGCCTCAGAGTTGGGGGGCGGAGCCGAGGTCGGGGTCAGGCAGCAAAGCCTCAGAGTTGGGGGGCGGAGCCGAGGTCAGGGTCAGGCAGCAAAGCCTCAGAGTTGGGGGGCGGAGCCGAGGTCAGGGTCAGGCAGCAAAGCCTCAGAGTTGGGGATCGGAGCTGAGGTCGGGGTCAGGCAGCAAAGCCTCAGAGTTGGGGGGCGGAGCCGAGGTCGGGGTCAGGCAGCAAAGCCTCAGAGTTGGGGGGCGGAGCCGAGGTCGGGGTCAGGCAGTAAAGCCTCAGAGTTGGGGATCGGAGCTGAGGTCGGGGTCAGGCAGCAAAGCCTCAGAGTTGGGGGGCGGAGCCGAGGTCGGGGTCAGGCAGCAAAGCCTCAGAGTTGGGGATCGGAGCCGAGGTCGGGGTCAGGCAGCAAAGCCTCAGAGTTGGGGATCGGAGCCGAGGTCGGGGTCAGGCAGCAAAGCCTCAGAGTTGGGGGGCGGAGCCGAGGTCGGGGTCAGGCAGCAAAGCCTCAGAGTTGGGGGGCGGAGCCGAGGTTGGGGTCAGGCAGCAAAGCCTCAGAGTTGGGGGGTGGAACGAGGTCGGGGTCAGGCAGCAAAGCCTCAGAGTTGGGGGGCGGAGCCGAGGTTGGGGTCAGGCAGCAAAGCCTCAGAGTTGGGGGGCGGAGCCAAGGTCGGGGTCAGGCAGCAAAGCCTCAGAGTTGGGGGGCGGAGCCGAGGTCGGGGTCAGGCAGCAAAGCCTCAGAGTTGGGGGGCGGAGCCGAGGTCTGGGTCAGGCAGCAAAGCCTCAGAGTTGGGGATCGGAGCCGAGGTCGGGGTCAGGCAGCAAAGCCTCAGAGTTGGGGGGGCGGAGCCGAGGTCGGGGTCAGGCAGCAAAGCCTCAGAGTTGGGGGCGGAGCCGAGGTCGGGGTCAGGCAGCAAAGCCTCAGAGTTGGAGGGCGGAACGAGGTCGGGGTCAGGCAGCAAAGCCTCAGAGTTGGGGGGCGGAGCCAAGGTCAGGGTCAGGCAGCAAAGCCTCAGAGTTGGGGGGCGGAGCCGAGGTTGGGGTCAGGCAGCAAAGCCTCAGAGTTGGGGGGCGGAGCCGAGGTCAGGGTCAGGCAGCAAAGCCTCAGAGTTGGGGGGCGGAGCCGAGGTCGGGGTCAGGCAGCAAAGCCTCAGAGTTGGGGAATCGGAGCCGAGGTCGGGGTCAGACAGCAAAGCCTCAGAGTTGGGGATTGGAGCCGAGGTCGGGGTCAGGCAGCAAAGCCTCAGAGTTGGGGGGCGGAGCCGAGGTCGGGGTCAGGCAGCAAAGCCTCAGAGTTGGGGGGCGGAGCCGAGGTCAGGGGGCAGGCAGCAAAGCCTCAGAGTTGGGGGATCGGAGCCGAGGTCAGGGTCAGGCAGCAAAGCCTCAGAGTTGGGGGGCGGAGCCGAGGTCAGGGTCAGGCAGCAAAGCCTCAGAGTTGGGGGGCGGAGCCGAGGTCAGGGTCAGGCAGCAAAGCCTCAGAGTTGGGGGGCGGAGCCGAGGTCAGGGTCAGGCAGCAAAGCCTCAGAGTTGGGGATCAGAGCCGAGGTCAGGGTCAGGCAGCAAAGCCTCAGAGTTGGGGGGCGGAGCCGAGGTCGGGGTCAGGCAGCAAAGCCTCAGAGTTGGGGGGCGGAGCCGAGGTCAGGGTCAGGCAGCAAAGCCTCAGAGTTGGGGGGCGGAGCCGAGGTCAGGGTCAGGCAGCAAAGCCTCAGAGTTGGGGGGCGGAGCCGAGGTCGGGGTCAGGCAGCAAAGCCTCAGAGTTGGGGGGCGGAGCCGAGGTCAGGGTCAGGCAGCAAAGCCTCAGAGTTGGGGGGCGGAGCCGAGGTCAGGGTCAGGCAGCAAAGCCTCAGAGTTGGGGGGCGGAGCCGAGGTCAGGGTCAGGCAGCAAAGCCTCAGAGTTGGGGATCAGAGCCGAGGTCAGGGTCAGGCAGCAAAGCCTCAGAGTTGGGGGGCGGAGCCGAGGTCAGGGTCAGGCAGCAAAGCCTCAGAGTTTGGGGGCGGAGCCGAGGTCAGGGTCAGGCAGCAAAGCCTCAGAGTTGGGGATCGGAGCCGAGGTCGGGGTCAGGCAGCAAAGCCTCAGAGTTGGGGGGCGGAGCCGAGGTCGGGGTCAGGCAGCAAAGCCTCAGAGTTGATGGGCGGAACGAGGTTGGGGTCAGGCAGCAAAGCCTCAGAGTTGGGGGGGGCGGAGCCGAGGTCAGGGTCAGGCAGCAAAGCCTCAGAGTTGGGGGGGGCGGAGCCAAGGTCGGGGTCAGGCAGCAAAGCCTCAGAGTTGGGGGGCGGAGCCGAAATCGGGGTCAGGCAGCAAAGCCTCAGAGTTGGGGATCGGAGCCGAGGTCGGGGTCAGGCAGCAAAGCCTCAGAGTTGGGGGGCGGAGCCGAGGTCGGGGTCAGGCAGCAAAGCCTCAGAGTTGGGGGGCGGAGCCGAGGTCAGGGTCAGGCAGCAAAGCCTCAGAGTTGGGGGCGGAGCCGAGGTCAGGGTCAGGCAGCAAAGCCTCAGAGTTGGGGGGCGGAGCTGAGGTCGGGGTCAGGCAGCAAAGCCTCAGAGTTGGGGGGTGGAGCCGAGGTCGGGGTCAGGCAGCAAAGCCTCAGAGTTGGGGATCGGAGCCGAGGTCGGGGTCAGGCAGCAAAGCCTCAGAGTTGGGGGGCGGAGCCGAGGTCGGGGTCAGGCAGCAAAGCCTCAGAGTTGGGGGGCGGAACGAGGTCGGGGTCAGGCAGCAAAGCCTCAGAGTTGGGGGGCGGAGCCGAGGTCAGGGTCAGGCAGCAAAGCCTCAGAGTTGGGGATCGGAGCTGAGGTCGGGGTCAGGCAGCAAAGCCTCAGAGTTGGGGGGCGGAGCCGAGGTCGGGGTCAGGCAGCAAAGCCTCAGAGTTGGGGGGCGGAGCCGAGGTCGGGGTCAGGCAGTAAAGCCTCAGAGTTGGGGATCGGAGCTGAGGTCGGGGTCAGGCAGCAAAGCCTCAGAGTTGGGGGGCGGAGCCGAGGTCGGGGTCAGGCAGCAAAGCCTCAGAGTTGGGGATCGGAGCCGAGGTCGGGGTCAGGCAGCAAAGCCTCAGAGTTGGGGATCGGAGCCGAGGTCGGGGTCAGGCAGCAAAGCCTCAGAGTTGGGGGGCGGAGCCGAGGTCAGGGTCAGGCAGCAAAGCCTCAGAGTTGGGGATCGGAGCTGAGGTCGGGGTCAGGCAGCAAAGCCTCAGAGTTGGGGGGCGGAGCCGAGGTCGGGGTCAGGCAGCAAAGCCTCAGAGTTGGGGGGCGGAGCCGAGGTCGGGGTCAGGCAGTAAAGCCTCAGAGTTGGGGATCGGAGCTGAGGTCGGGGTCAGGCAGCAAAGCCTCAGAGTTGGGGGGCGGAGCCGAGGTCGGGGTCAGGCAGCAAAGCCTCAGAGTTGGGGATCGGAGCCGAGGTCGGGGTCAGGCAGCAAAGCCTCAGAGTTGGGGATCGGAGCCGAGGTCGGGGTCAGGCAGCAAAGCCTCAGAGTTGGGGGGCGGAGCCGAGGTCGGGGTCAGGCAGCAAAGCCTCAGAGTTGGGGGGCGGAGCCGAGGTTGGGGTCAGGCAGCAAAGCCTCAGAGTTGGGGGGTGGAACGAGGTCGGGGTCAGGCAGCAAAGCCTCAGAGTTGGGGGGCGGAGCCGAGGTTGGGGTCAGGCAGCAAAGCCTCAGAGTTGGGGGGCGGAGCCAAGGTCGGGGTCAGGCAGCAAAGCCTCAGAGTTGGGGGGCGGAGCCGAGGTCGGGGTCAGGCAGCAAAGCCTCAGAGTTGGGGGGCGGAGCCGAGGTCTGGGTCAGGCAGCAAAGCCTCAGAGTTGGGGATCGGAGCCGAGGTCGGGGTCAGGCAGCAAAGCCTCAGAGTTGGGGGGGCGGAGCCGAGGTCGGGGTCAGGCAGCAAAGCCTCAGAGTTGGGGGCGGAGCCGAGGTCGGGGTCAGGCAGCAAAGCCTCAGAGTTGGAGGGCGGAACGAGGTCGGGGTCAGGCAGCAAAGCCTCAGAGTTGGGGGGCGGAGCCAAGGTCAGGGTCAGGCAGCAAAGCCTCAGAGTTGGGGGGCGGAGCCGAGGTTGGGGTCAGGCAGCAAAGCCTCAGAGTTGGGGGGCGGAGCCAAGGTCGGGGTCAGGCAGCAAAGCCTCAGAGTTGGGGGGCGGAGCTGAGGTCGGGGTCAGGCAGCAAAGCCTCAGAGTTGGGGGGCGGAGCCGAGGTCGGGGTCAGGCAGCAAAGCCTCAGAGTTGGGGGGCGGAGCCGAGGTCGGGGTCAGGCAGCAAAGCCTCAGAGTTGGGTATCTTCTTCCCGTCGGTCTCCTCAGGGGCGGAGTTATCTGTAGTGCGACCTCACTTGCTCGAAGGCGTCTCTCCAGTCGTCCGATTGGCTCTCTCAATTTGTAGGCGGAGTCCTCTACATCAGCTGGACCGCCCCTTGAAGACCCTCCGCCGAGTTACCCCGCCCCCCCCCCCCCACCGCATTGTCGGCCAATCAGCACACAGATCACAGGGCGGGGCACGCCAAATTATTTTTTATTACGAATATCCCCGAATGGGGCAGGGGGCGGGGCCAGGGAGGAGAGATCCCGCCCCCGCATATACAACCCGCCCCCAGAGGAGGCAATTATCCACACATCATACAGCCGGACTGGGGGGTATGGTGGCAGCAGAGGGGCAACATCAGGGACCAGATTTGGGGGGGGGGTCTTACTCAGAGTTAGGGGGCAATGGGGGTGTGCAGGGAATTGTGGGAAAGGGGGCGGAGTCTTTACAATCCATATACGCTCTCATCACTGTATGCGATGTACAGGAAGCAGTCCTCCTCGTGGTGTTCCTGCAGCGAGAGAAAGGAGGCGTGTCACTGCAGAGCTCCGCCTACTATGATTCCCATATATACTCCCCCACCCCCTACTATTCCCATATATACTCCGCCACCCCCTACTATTCCCATATATACTCCACTCACCCCCTACTATTCCCATATATACTCCCCCACCCTCTACTATTCCCATATATACTCCCCCACCCTCTACTATTCCCATATATACTCCCCCACCCCCTACTATTCCCATATATACTCCCCCACCCCCTACTATTCCCATATATACTCCCCCACCCCCTACTATTCCCATATATACTCCCCCACCCCCTACTATTCCCATATATACTCCCCCACCCTCTACTATTCCCATATATACTCCCCCACCCCCTACTATTCCCATATATACTCCCCCACCCCCTACTATTCCCATATATACCCCCCCTACTATTCCCATATATACTCCCCCACCCCCTACTATTCCCATATATACTCCCCCACCCCCTACTATTCCCATATATACCCCCCCTACTATTCCCATATATACTCCCCCGCCCCCTACTATTCCCATATATACTCCCCCACCCCCTACTATTCCCATATATACTCTCCCACCCCCTACTATTCCCATATATACACCCCCACCCCCTACTATTCCCATATATACACCCCCACCCCCTACTATTCCCATATATACACCCCCACCCCCTACTATTCCCATATATACTTCCCCACCCCCTACTATTCCCATATATACTCCCCCACCCCCTACTATTCCCATATATATACTCCCCCACCCCCTACTATTCCCATATATACTCCCCCACCCCCTACTATTCCCATATATACTCCCCCACCCCTACTATTCCCATATATACTCCCCCACCCCCTACTATTCCCATATATACTCCCCCACCCCTACTATTCCCATATATACTCCCCCACCCTCTACTATTCCCATATATACTCCCCCACCCCCTACTATTCCCATATATACTCCCCCACCCCCTACTATTCCCATATATACTCCCCCGCCCC